>MCJB01038126.1:0-53721 GCA_002018475.1 Nicotiana obtusifolia
TATCAAGGTAAAATATTAACAAATTAGCGACCTATTGTGGTCGCTTATTGCACCATAAAATTCCTTTACATAAGCGACCAAAGATGGTCGCTAATTTAATTTCTTATTTAATTTAATATTCAACAAAAGCGACCAACTTTGGTCGCTTATAGTACAATTTAATTTCTGATTAAATTTAATATTGAATAGTAGCGACCAACTTCGGTCGCCAACGTCCCCAGAAATTTTTCCATACCTGTGCGACCAACTTTGGTCGCTAAAATTGAACGTGGGTCCAGATTTGCGACCAAAGTTGGTCGCCATTTTCGAATTTTCTTTGACCAGCTTTGTTTGACCAGGCCGGTCAAAATGTTGAACAAAATGGCGACCACTGTGCGACCAATTTCGGTCGCTATTTTATTTAAGTTTTTTTTTCAATTTTTTTTTCTATTTTGGCGACCAAAATTGGTCGCTTTTTGTGGCAGACCAACTTTGGTCGCTAATATTTGGTCTCTATTTTCCTGATTTCTAGTAGTGTTTTTTCTATAAATGAGGGGAAATCGATTACTTAGGTTTGAGTATTATTAATACGTTTTACGTTTCTGAATTGAAGAAGAGGAAGAAGCTTTAGAGGATTTTTTTTTTTTGAATTGATCAAGAAATTAGCGTGGAATCACAGTGTTGTATACTCTTTCAATTTCACTTTTCGTTTTTTCCTGTATTTTGCCTCTTGTGAATGTGGACTTTTGCAAGTTTTATTTTCATCATTATTAATTTTCTGCCTTTTGCTGCTTGAAAGTTTTCATCTATATTATGAATGTCTTTGTCTATATAAGCCTGCTATAAACTAGAACCATTATTACCTTCACAACAACTTAGATTATATTAACATCATCAGGGGGAATTGATGTCAATCAAATAGTAACTTTTCTTCTGTTTCTTTGTCCAATTTATCTATTAATGTATCATCTCTTGCTTGATTCCTTATACAATCTTCGTACTTATGTATATAATTTTTTGAGATACAGAAAATAAAGAGAAAATTGAAGTAATTCAAAAAATAAAAACTTTATTTTTGACTATTGTTTGTGATGGTGTAAGAGTTAGAACAAAAGACGTCGTGAATGTAAAGAGAATATAGCTTTTCTTTATCGTGAATATGATGGATTATTTGTTAAATAAAAAAAAAAATTGATTGATCCCTAGCTAAGAATTTTTTATAACAATTTCACCATGTTCTTTTGATGTTGGCTTTGTTAATTCTCGAGGTAAAGAAAACGGGGGGAGGGGTACTTTCCCTTACATTTTAATGTTTATTATGAAATTATTAGCATGGAATTATACTTTGAAAATTAGAGCTTACAAAGGTAATTTGCAACCAGTAGCTTGAGGCTTAACCTATATATATAACAATTAAAAATTTAAAACCCAGGGCTATGTTTCATGTCTATCATGGATAATTGAGTAGCAAACCTGCTTCTTCCTTTTAGTAACCATTCAACCAAAAAAATGTGTTTGTAATTGAGTTCTGCTTTGTTTATAGTTTCATTTGGCTATTGATGCGTTATCCACTCATTGGAGAAATTTAAAGCTTTAATCTATTGTGTGGATAAGAAGAAGGAGAAAAAGATTATGATTCATTTACATAATAAACTGAATTGCATTTAATTAAAAAGTAATAAACAAGTCTCAAGTCTTCGTGACGATTTTACAGTTTATGAAATTGTTAAAGAAAGCTCTCTATATATGGCCAGGGATCCAATTTATCTTTTTTCTACTTTTTAAACTTTTTTCCTCTTAATTACCATTTGTAAACGTTCCTTCTATTCCTAACTCCTCCTCTCCTTATTAGTTTCATTCCCCTTCATCATTTAAGCATATGCATTTATTTTCTTCCTTAATTCATATTTTAATGTGGTTGTCTTTTAATTCGTAATCATCTTTATATCTTTCTCCCCAACATCCAATTCCCCCTCTATACTTTTGATTTTTCATTCAACTCACTTTTTATACTCATTTCATTGATTGCATGTGTCTTAAAAAATTCTTATAGTTTTATAGGATAGTAGAATCTTGTTGCACAGATTTCAAAAATATATCCTAACATACTTGATTTTTTTCAGGTTCAGAAGATATATATGCAATTTTAAATTTTGGCGAATATTTATCATGCGTAATTTTTTTTTTCAATTGCTCGAGTTTAATGATAATCTCACTTTTGTGGCAATATTCTAACATATTTGGTTATGTTTGGTTCAGGAGATAGATTTTCAGTCTGAAATCTTAACGGTTGTTGATCATATATAATATTTCTTTTTTAATTGGTTATGTTTAACGGCAATCTCACCTCTATAAAGATTATGCATATGTATTTATATGGAATAGTGTAGTTTACAAATTTATTCAAATGTTTGTTACAAAGGCAAATTAGGATAACAAAAAAGGAGTTTATCTTATAGCCTCTTTGGCCAAGCTTCTTCAAGCCAAAAAATATTGTTTTTTTTGAAAAAAAAAAGGTATTTTTTTTCAAAGTTAAAGTGTTTGGCCAAGCTTGTAGAAGAAAAAAAAATACTTTTGAGGAGAAGCAGAAGCAGTTTTGGAGAAGCAGAAAAAAGTACTTGGCCAAACACTAATTGCTGCTCGGAAGTGCTTTTCAAATAAATTTGCTAAACACAAACTGTTTCTCACCAAAAGTACTTTTGGAAAAAGCACTTTTAAAAAAAATCACTTTCCAAAATAAGCTAATTTTAGCAGCTTGGTCAAACAGGCTATTAGTGATCGAGGAAAACATAAATTAGAGGGAGAAAAAGAAGAAAAGAAGGAAAGGGAAATTACGGGGAAAAAGGCAAAGAAAAACATTCATACATTTCTTTTTTTTTTTTTACGCAATGTGTCAAAAATTTTGGATTTGTGTCTTCTTCCACTTTTTCATGTTTTTAATTTTTTGTTTTTTTGGTTTTATCATTAATACAATAATTTTTGAAAATACCAATATAGAGATTATGCATGTGTATTTACATGAAAGTGTGTTGTTTGCAGATTTATTCAGGTGTTTGTTACAAAGGCAAATAAAGAGAACAAAAAGGTTCTTTTAGTGATGGAGGAAAGCATAAGTTAGAGGGAGAAAAAGAAGAAAAGAAGGAAAGAGTAATAAAAGGGCAAAAGAAAAGGAAAAAATCGTACAATTCTTTCTTTTTCACGTAATGGGTCAAAAAAATTGGATTTGTCTATTATACATACACATGGGGTCAGGTAATGTGGCATATTTATCGCTAAGAAACACATTTATAATTATCATTCTTTTTTTGCCTTCAAATTTTTTATTTTTTTTTGGGAATAATTATATGACGAGTCTTGGAGCTAACTGAAACAATCTTTGTATGTACTGCAATTTTTTTCAAATTATAGAATTAAAATTATAAAAAACTTTTTTATATCCATTAATTTATTTTTGTGACAGTGCGAAGGAATAAAAGTGCACACTGAAACTTTGTTGTATTCACTCACTTGTTTCAATTTTGCAATAAGTACTTGTCTAAAATAAAAAGAAATTATAACATTCAAACATTTATTTTTTGTAATGTTCTTTTCACTTGTGACAAAAATATTCAATATTATGTCTATCAATACATGCTTTTGAATTGCTCCACATGTAGCATGTTAATTGTCAATTATCTGTAATGGCCCTCCTTTTTTTTTTTTTTTTTTTTTTTGACTCTTGTCTGTATAAGGTCTCGATTTAGTTTAGCTTTGGAACAATTTATATTTATTTCTATAAATTGTTTAATTTCTTAACATTTAAAATAGATTAAAAATTATAAAGTCAACACTATTATGTAAGAAAAATAATCAATTGAAAATCAATGAGCGGCAATTATAAGGAACCAATTTGCTGAATTTTTAGAAAGGAAATCAAAAAGGTCAAAAACAGTAAAATAAAAAGTCATTTTAAGTAAAAATGATCAAATTAGAAAAGAAAAAAATTAATAATAAAGTAAACTCAAATTTTCATGCCAATTGTGCAGTATTAAGATGATTGGAAGAGAGGGTTGTGCTTAAGAGGAACTTAATATTTAATAATCAACAAAACGATACTTTTGAAATGTTATAAGTACTCTATCGTTTAAACAAGCTTTATGATAAAATTTAGTTTGCGCGCTCTTTATAAGTCTTCACCTAATTAAAAAACCTTCATTTTCCTTTCCATGTTTTTTTTCCTTTTAGTAAGTTTGAAATTAAGGAAATTATCTTAATTGACCACGAAGAAGGTCGATTATCGATCATAGGTTGATGCCTTTGTTACTCAACCATTCACATACATAGCTTTTTTCACCAAGAAGGAGGTTGATAATCGACTAAGAAGGAGGTGCTTAGTGAGACGAGTTGATAAAAGATCAAAAAGATGTTTGATTATCAATAAAAAGTTAATGATCGACCAAGAATGATGTCAATATATTGACATAGGTTGATAACAGATCTCGAAAGAAATTTTTAATCCACAAGAAATAACGTAAGTTTTCGAAAAGGATTGATTGTAGACAATAAATTGGTAATCGACTAAAAAAAAGAAGTTGATTAACAATCATTGGTCAATTTTAATCTAAATAGCAGAAGAAAATTTGATTCTGTTTAAATTATTAGATTTAATAAAAGGTTCATCCACATAATTTAAAAACCTCTACCCAATTGAACTATTAAAGGGGGTCACTTAGTTAATTATCCCCATCATTGTGTTACAAGAGAAATAAAAAATAAGAGGTGGATATAGTATTCGAACTATAAGAGATTAGTGTACCAAATACGAAGGTGGAGGTATATGAATTATAGAAAGAAAATGCACTTTCATAAGTTGTTACTTGTTAGTGCAGTAAACTAGACATGTTCCTAATGCTCCTCGCAACTCTAATATCTTTGTGATAAAATGTCATATATCACATTTCATCGAACCTAGGCACGAGGTTAGAACATGCATCTTCAAGATTATTACGTCTGTAACCCCGAAACTGACCACGACTCCGAATTAGCTCAAGAAAACATTACCGAGCCAAAATAACGGAAGGCCGAAATATCCGTAACCGGTCCGATATCACGGCGGAAATCTCGGCACGTATCAATGAAACCGATTAATTAGCGAATCATGAGATTTTTTTACCTTATATAGAATTGTACCAAAATAGGACTCCGCTACTATATAAAGAAGGTCTGATTATTTGTAAATGATATTGTAACATGCATCCTAAAGCAATAAAACTGTTATTTCTAGTCATTATTATCTCATCACTCTGTTCCAGCATCGATTGCAGCATCTTTGATTCCAGGGTGACTAGCCTTCAAGGTCAAGATTGTTCAACCTATGTAGTTTGTATTTACTTTTTTGTCATTAATTTCAATTTGAATCTGATTTCTCATTTTTCTATCAAATTAGGTCACGTATCCTTAAAACCGCGTATAAATTCAATTGTTATCCGATTTTGAGGGTAAATAGTTCGGCGCCCACCGTGGGGCTAAGCATAATAGTGGTTATTTGATACAAATCTCCATAACACACACTGCTTTACACTTGCTCTTTGAAGTGTCTTTGATTCCAGGCTAAAATACAAAAATGTCAAACTCTCAATCAGCACTTCTGCATGTTGACAACGAGTCCGGTCACCAAGGTGAAACCAGTAACGAGATACCACCTGCTGATCCCGCTGGAATTTCGATCGCAGATCCGATTGGCACTAATTCGCATGTGACTATCGATGCAAACTTGCCTACCGACCTTGAAAATAACTTTCGTGGTGGAGCCCGATCGGTAACCCGAAACACGTAAAACATTGAAAGAGACGGGATCAGTCTACGAGTGAGCTTCGAAATGTTACAGGCTCAACATGCGGCGATAACTCAGTTACAAAATCAAAGTCGTGCACCGAGCAGGGTTGAGCCTCATCCTCCCCAGGAAGTCACCCGTAGGGGATGAACCGGTCATAGAAAGGTTGAACGAACACGAATCGGGGGCTAACCCCGAGATCATAAAAATGCTCGAGGAGCTGACAAAACGGATAGAATCAGGGAAGAAGAAGATCGAGGCTAACATCAAAAAGGTGGAAACCTACAATTTCAAGGTAGACCAAATCCCAGGAGCACTTCCGATATTGAAGGGCCTGGATTCCAGGAAGTTCGTGCAAAAATATTTTCCACCGAGCGCGGTTCTGAAGCCGATCCCAAGAAGTTCCATATGCCCGAAATACCCAAGTATAACGAAACGATCGACCTAAACGAGCATATAACCTCTTATACATGTGCTATCAAAGGGAACTACATGGAGGACGATGAGATCGAGTCTGTTCTGTTGAAAAAATTTGGGAAGACCCTATCGAAGGGAGCTATGATATGAAAGGTATCCGCTCTGGCTTTTTAGGAAGAACACTATTTGCAAGATCCGGTCTTAGTGAGAGAGTTGGGATTGAGCTTTCACTAATACTAATAGAAGAATTTTTAGTAAAGGGAGGATGGTATCACAATTTACCTCCTAATTCTATTGACTCATTTGCTATGCTTGCAGATTCTTTCGTAAAAGCACACGCAGGTGCCGTCAAGGTCGAGACTAGGAAATCAAACCTTTTCAAAGTCAAACAGAAGGATAACGAGATGCTCAGAGAGTTTGTGTCTCGGTTTCAAATGGCACGAATGGATCTGATGCCGGTCGCAGATGATTGGGCCGTTCAAACTTTCACTCAGGGACTTAATATTCGAAGCTCGGTGGCTTCACTGCAGCTGAAGCAGAACTTAATAGAATACCCGGCTGTTACATAGTGCATAACCGGTATCAATCGAAAATCAGAGTCGAAGATGATCAACTCTGGGCCTCTTCGGGGTCTGTCTATCCCGTTAGAACCCTCGACAAAGTCAAGAGAGATATCGATCGCGAATCAAGGCCAAATAGGGATCGGTGTCAGCCATATAACGGAGATTGGAGAAGCAGCGGATCAGGGCGAAACTCCATGAGAAACGAAAGGAGAAATGACCGAGGTCAAAGCAGCTAGGGACTTATGACCAAAAATAGCTTCGACAGGTCCAAAGACGCAACGAGGTTATCGGAATATAACTTCAATGTCGATGTTGCGGCCATTGTATCAGCTATGGGGCGCATCAAAGACTGGCCTCGACCTCTACAGTCCGATCCAATCCAATGGGATCCTAACCAGATGTGCAAATATCATGGCATTTACGGTCACATAATGGAAGATTATTGACAGTTGAGAGAGAAAGTGGCCCATCGAGTCACGAGTCACAAGGCCATGTGGTGATACGCCCGCCATCTGCTCTATTTGATTCATCACCAACTGGATCACATCCATCTAGATTTCAGCTAGCCAGATCGCAACAGGGGTCTAGATCACAGCAAGGGTGTGGATCGCAGCCATCTTCATCGGCGACCCTGTCTCCCTCTCCACGGAGTTCGTCTCCTAGGATTTCTAGACTTCGCCTTCAGGATAGAATCGCTGAGCCAGATGCCTCCTCTTTTACGCACGCTTCAGATTCATCAGAGGAAGATGATCCAGAGGAAGTGTGGTATGATCGTTATCATAGGATAATCATCACGCCTGAGGGCAATGAGTAAGATTTATTTATTACTTTTTTGTTTTTGCTGAATTATAACAGCTAGTCTTGTTTATTTAATGTAATTGCTATGTTGCAGGTTCATACCTAGTCATCATACTACAAAGACAATCACTGAAACTCTTGGTCGGTTGTATGATGCACCCTATGCGACTTGGAGTGACTTTCCACCGGAGCTCGTGGAGCAAATTTTCAACCAATTTAAGGTTTTAATACAGTTCTTATCTATTTAAGCATTATATTATCAATATTTAATCTAACGTTACACACTTCATTTGCAGACTAAGTGTGCCTGAGAGGACCGGCATAACAGTGTCATTCTTGCAAATTTTGAGTTCAAATGCCTTAAGAGACTATCTGATTCCTTCTATTGTGCTCGAAAGAAGAGCAAGAAACCTTCATGGGTTCCACCGCATATATGGGAGGATCTGCTGAGGCAGTAGACCACTGAGAAGTTCGAGAAGAAGAGTGAACAAGGAAAGAAGGCTCGAGCATTTGAGATGGGTGGTTCCTTGCACTGTGTGGGTGCATGGAGCATGGGACTGCGAGGAGACAATTGGTAATTCCTTACAATATTTAATTCTATATATATCAAACTATATTTATGTATTTTATGTTAGTTAACATGTTTTATTATATTTGTTTGTAGGCAAAAAATATGGGAGGAAGATGAATCATGATGAGTTCATCATAGAGACTCACATCTCGAAGAAGAAGGCACAGACAGATCGAACTAGATGGGTCGAGGACCGGGCGGAGACTACATATGTAAGTTTCATAACTACTATAACTTGAAATTGATGTTTATAATATTATATAGTTAATAATTTTCTATCTTCTAAATAGAGGGTCGCTACAAGATTAATGTGGAGGAGTACACTCAGAGCTTGCCACCGAATGAGCAAGGCGAGCGACCATTCGTTTCCGACGAAGAAGCGCAGAAGATATGGATGTTGTCGGTGGTCCTAAAAAGGGGATAGCAACGGCCTTCCAAAGAGATCATTTCGGCGCTACAGGGCTGGATTGCAAGGAATAGGGACTTCCGCCCAAGGCGAGGCAATTGATAGGTCGACTATCTCGTCTATGGAGAAGAAGATCGCAAAGCTGACAACAGAGCTTGAAGAGACAAAGCCTAGAGAACAAAAGAGAGATAAACAATTTGATACCCTTCAAGTTCAGCTAGAAAAGAGGGACCAACAATTTAATCTCCTTCAAGGTCAGCTGGCCAATCTTCTTGCTAGTGGTGCTTTCCTCATTCCCCGGTCTCGTGAGTCTTCCCCAGATGCTAGTCCTTCTCGTCGTGATCCCTCGAACCATGCCGATGATGAAGCTTCCAGTAGTGAAGATGGAGGTGATGCAATACAAAACACTCATTGAATGATGTTTGGACTTTTAACTTGTGAAACGTTTTGTTATTGGGTATGATGTTTTGTTAATATAGTTTAGTGGAGATGGAGATGATGTTTTGTTAATAATATAGTTTTGATAATAGTTATTGTTGCTATTGTCGTTGTTATTGTTGTTGATATTGGTTGAATAGCAGCAATGTAATGCTGCCATTATAGGTGATTGGTTGTTGGCAAGTGGTGCAGCTATTAAACAACTGTATTTTGCCAAAAAAAATACCCAAAAAATTGACCGCCTACCGACCGAAGTCGGTCGGAACTGTTGATTTGAATTTCCCAGAAATTCAAAGTTATCGACCGACTTCGGTTGAATTTAAATATTAAATATTTTAACAATTCCGACCTACTGGGGTCGAATTTTTAATTTTACATTTTGAATATGTTAAACATTCCGACCGAAATCAGTCGAAATTGAACAATTTTTAAAAAAAATAATAATTGAAGTTCCGATCGACGTCGATCGCTAATTTAAAAATAATTTAAAATTATTTTCAAAACTACCGACTGAAGTCGGTCGTATGGTGATTTTGTGTCAGATAATTTGGTCAAAGTGCGTTGACGAATACCGGCCGAAATCGATCGATAATGTCGACCGACTGCAGTCGCTACCCTATTGTGACCATTTTTTTTTCGATGAATTGAAATTGGTCGGTTTTTGTTCGATTTCGATTGATTTTGATCGATTTTTGTGAACGCTTTTTGATAATTTTTTAGTAGTGACATCCTCAAAACTATTTTATGAGACCCACACAAAAGTTCATTGAAATAATAAAAAGATTTTCTATTTCAGATGAGGAATTCGTATGCAGGGGAAGGTCGTATATAGGGGTCATTGGTTAAAATTTGGCTGACTACATAATATGTGTGGAATTCTTCCTATTTGGTTACCCTAATTCCGACATGCATAAGTTGTTAGTTAACAGTCACAGGTAGTTAAGGCTCCTCTTATTGCTAAGTCTAAGAAAGTTTTCATTTTGGCAGAAAAATATATTATCTTTTCAATTTGAATGTCTTGAGTTACCATTTAAAGACAAATGAAACAAATAAAGGCAAATGAAATAGATAAATAAAAGCATGCTTATTGCTTAATAAGATATACTTGTATATATGGCTATCAGAAAGAGGAAAAAGTGACATATCTCTTGTAAAGGCATTATGGGCATCTTCCATTCTCTTTATACCAATGACCCCTATTTTAGGATAGCTGAATATTTTTATGATTCCATAAGTTTGGCACACATAGAGAATCAGTAACAAAATAATACATGCTTGAACCTTTTTCTAGTATCAAATAATGACATGCAAACAGGCATTGTTTTTTAACTGATAAAAGAGAGTTTGTGGACGTTGTTCTGGGAGGTTGATAATCCTGCACCAGCTAATTATCTATTCATTTCAGCCCTCATGAGACTGCATAAACCCATCAAAAAAATAAATGTTCCACTTTAAGTAAAAGCTAACACAACTATTATCCCAACAACACAAACATTACCCCACAGCGGCACCAAAAAACAACATCAAGAACACGAACAGCTAAATGAGATATAAAGAGATTGAGAAGAAAAGATTGATAAAAGCTATTTATCTGAGAAAAGAAGAGCGCTGGAGGAAAGAAAATGGGTAGCTCATGCAAATGGTTGCAAGCTTCCTATCTGATTATATTCTCTTGCCAGGGGCAGCCCTTTTCTAAAGGAGGTAAAGCAAATTGCTATATATAAGTTTAAAAAAAAAGGCAAGTGAAGTGAAAATGTTTGATTTCTTTCTTTAAAATATATAGAGAATAAAGATTTGTAATTGCTATGATTTCTGCCAAGAAAATTGCATTTGAAATGAATATTGGACCTAAATTTCGTAAGAAACATGTAATATATAGGAAGAGATAATTTGATGAGAATGTTGATAATGAAATTTCAAAGTCTCTCAAATAATCTTTTAGAGTTGGTTACTTTTTATATATAGTAAACAAGACTATTTTTCACTTTAAAATAGATTTTAACAATCCAATCGCATATAAAAATATTTTTAATTTTCTATTTAGCGTTAAAAAACTGAGATCGCTAGATGATGAAAATTTGAAAAAATATTGCCTTAATCTTGAATGTTCCTTAAAACATAATAATCAATTCGATATTGATGATTTAAATTTATTTTCTAAATTAAAAGTGTTAAGAAAAATAATACAATTAGAAGATAACAGTTGAATTGATATACTCAATCAAATAAAAAGATTTGATTCTTTTTCAAATGTCCATATTGCTTATAGAATAATGTTAATAACTCTTGTTATCGTTGCTTCAGTGGAAAGAAGCTTTTCAAAATTAAAACTGAAAAAGTCTTACCTAAGATTAAATGAATTAGTTATATTATCAATTGAGAAAGACTTATTAGGAGAAATTAATTATAAAAAAATTATTAAGAACTATGCATCTTAAAGAATCTAGAAAAATAGACTTTAAATAAATAAATAAGTTAAGACCCCTCGTAAACTTTGGCTTTACGCCACAAAATTCATCGGCCGCCCCTGTCTCTTGTCTCTTGCCCCTTCTGGTTCATCCTTGAACTGATTCTGGACATGCATGTCCTCAACAACTTGAGTCAACTTATGTGTGCAATAATATACGTCATGAGAAATCCCCTATAAATTTGGAATGAAAAGAGAAGTAAAGGTCAATTTGCAACAGAAACGCACCTTCAAAAAAGTGAAAAGAACATCCAGTTGTTTCAGGAATATTGTCAAACATCCTCAGTGCATTATTGTGCAAATTGATACCCTATAAAATTCTATTAGTAATAAACTGGGTTAACCTAAAAGGGGAAAAGGCCAATAAAGAAAAATTTACCAGAACTGAAAAAAATAGAGGACGCTTAGTATTTTCCGAGAGCGAAGCGAGAAAGACGTTGTATAACTGTAGCGATTTTCATTATTGTAGAGGGCAGACGAATTAATTTTGATTATCCAAGAAATTGAATTGTGCATCTATTCCAAACTACACCCATGTACAAACTAATACTATCATTTATATGCATGTAGAGATCCAACAGGAAAGTATTGAAAAGAAGACAAAAATTAACAATTTCAATTAAAGTGCCATCATCAATACCGGGTGCGTTAAACAAAGAAAATAATGCAAAAACTCACTAATAGGGAGATAAAAAATTAGCATAGACAGTTAACTTGAAATCAACTGGAGAAATCTGAAAGAAAACGAATTCAATGTCTCTGAGAGAGCAATGGAAAGGAAGGACATAAGTAGTTCTAACTAGTCTTAGATACGCGCGGCCTATGTCAATGAATATAAACATTATAAATTATATAAATATTATTAAATAATATATTTAAATTATAAAATAAAATTTTAAAAAATATAAGCTCTTGAAAATGACGAATATTGATCCTATTTAGTCAGCAAAAATAATTTCAATAGCTTAGTAATTTATTATTTATCCTTATTTCATTTTAACTACGGATGAAAATAATTGTCTAAGTAATATGTATTTTTAGACAGGGCAACTAAAGAAACAAAAAGAAATATGACAAATAAATTATATAGCTAAAAGGCAAATATTCATTGTTGAGTAGAATAATTTAGAGGAATTTACACAGTATATAACTTATTTAAATAAGTTATAACATCTTTTAAAAAATTACATACATACAACTTTTTAAAATCTACAACTTTTCGTATCCCTAATATATCTCTATTAAGATTCTCTCACCTAAAAAGTATTCTAATATATTATTCTTGAGATTCTCTCTCACCTAAAACATGCCTTTCAATTTTTAAATTTTACAAGATTTCTATTTACTCTCTTTATATGAACCCCTATACACCATCCAAGCATAGCCAAGGCTCCCCTTCCCCCTCCGGCCTCCATCCCCCAAGTTTGCTTCTTCATCAGCGAAAATCATGTTTGCTTCTCCCATAGTTAATTAAAAATTTATTATTATATATTATATAATGTGTCATTGTATATTTTAATAATATATATATATATAGTACATTTATTAATGGTTTCTTTCTGTATAGTGTATATTATATGTATAGTATATAATAGATTGTCTAAACGTGTGTGTATGCATATATATATATATATATATATATATATGAGTGTGTGTGTGTGTATAGATAGAGAGCTTATATAAGTAATAAACAATATATATTACGTACATACCTTAAGTATATTTCTTTCATGATAATTATGATAAATAAACGTTAACATTATTAATCTTCAGTTATGTTTTTATGCGGAGAAGTGTTTCAGAAAATACCTTTGAGAAATTTGAATTTCTTTGATGGTACAGGTAGAAACGGTATAGTTAATGGAAGATTTTAAATATAAAATTGAAGTTTAGTGTTAGAAAACATGAAGGTGAAGCTGTCAACGGAAGAAGACTGAGTTTTTTTGGGTTGGGGAGGGGAGTTGGATATATTAACTGCTAACACTCCTAATTCCTTAAAGTATGCCAAAAATTTTGGGTCCTATTAATAAATTTCGCACAAATAAAGGGAGATGGAGATCTTCTTTGACATGTCTGGTAATGTATATGAATAATTGATTAAAAATAAAATATTTCTCAATCACTCTAAATACTAATCAAATGGACCTTAAATTGAAAGCATTATAATTTTTTTTAGTTTCATTTGATATGATTGAGATACTATTTAGAGCTTGTTTGGAAAGCCATATGGGGATTGAATTTGGGTTAATTGAGTGTAATTATTATGTTTGTTTGCCCGAGTAATTACTTGGTCAGTATGGAATTGGGTGTAATTGGAGGGTGTAATTACACTCTCCAATTCTCAAGGGGAAGGTAAGAATTGGTGGTAATTACACTGTGTAATTACAAGGTTGCTTTTTAGTTTCTTTCCTTCTTGTTTTTATTTTAATTTATTTTCTTTATAAATTATTATTTCTATTATTTTACTCTTTTAATTTTATTTTTACATTTTAATTTCTTTTGAAATTTTAAAATATATTTTTCTTTCTACATTTTTTATCTTTTATTTCTCTACCTTTACTTCTTGGTGATTCCATGTAATTGCCTACATTTTATTTTTTATTTATTTTATTATTCTATTTTTTGTAACTACGCCTCCTAAATATCAAAAATAATGAGTCATTAACAAACTTGGCATATAATGAGTGATACAATTAAAGTGAAATTACTAATTAATGTATATTAAGTACCAAATATGATATCATTTATACTTGTAAAAATTTATAGGCATATATTTATTATATTAACTTTAAAGCTTTGATAATTAATTCATTTAAAATTTAATCTAACTATGTAATTACATTTATGCAACCAAAAAGTAAACTTGTAATTACATTATAATTACACTATGACAAACAAACAGACTGTCGTAATTACACAACTGTGTAATCATTAAATTGTGTAATTACTACCTTAATAATTATACAAATTTCAATTACTTGATGGCTTTTCAAGCAGACCCTTAAGGTGTAATACAACTTTCTTCACCATAACTATTTGTTGAACCTTTTTAAATATATTAATTGTATATTTATGTATTTTGAAATCTATATAATATTAAATTCTTATTGAACACGGAGGAAGTATCCAACTAACTTTGATCATAGAGGGAGAAGTATAATCTTTCATATTGATACTTCTCATACTGCTTAATATATAGTAATAATTTTTTAAAAAGAAAGATTCCCCAAATTAATTGTCTTCATTTTTAGGTTAGATTATTCTCAAATCATGTTTTAGAGAGGGAATCATTTTTAACAATTTGAACAAATTTCAATATTCTACTTAAAAAGGGGACTTGAAACTGCAGTTTATTCTTAAATATTTGTTTTTCTAATTTTATAAAGTATTTCCAATTGAAATTGCAATTTAATGAGAACTTGTATAAAATCATATAATAATATAAGAACATCTGAATATAAATCTACATAAATTATCGCTAATTTTTTAAGAAAATTTTCTTAACCTGATATAGTCAATAAATAAAACAAATGAAATGATGTTCCTTATGGAGATAATAAAATTGTTATATATAAATATATGTTACTTGAATTATTGAATTATCAAAAAGATAATTCTTCTAGATAAAATTAAAGTACTTACTGAAAAATATTTTTTCAAATTTTCTGCTTTCAAACAAATTGCAGAGTCATAGACTAAATAACATTAATCAAATAGTGAATTTAAAGAAGAGAGAGTTGAATGGAAAGTGGGGTCCACATGAAGAATTCAATAGCTTGACCACGTTACTTTTGGTTTTTTCGGTCATTAAGAACTCAACCAAATTTTTAGCCAATTAAACAAGCAAATGCAGTAATATATTTGAATGACCATCATGCCCTTGGTCTACCTCCTCTTCTCTCTTCTATATAATAGAAACTAGATAGTTATGCTCGTGCTATGCCCGGGCCCGAGCCCAACATAGTAAGGACGTTTTTGTAAAAATATTTTGCAGAAAATCATTAAATCATCATAGGCAAAAATTGCGAAAAATATTCAACCCCAAGCATCTTCAAATTAAATGTCGACTCAAATCATGAAAATAGAAAAGATATCAAATCTAGTATAACCCAAACAATGTCCCAAAAAAAATGAAAGTTTGCTCAAAGAAGCTCCAAAGAACATTCAGTTTCTACAAAGTGAGATCTCACTAATTCTTTTTGTTGAGTTCCTAAGAGTTCCACCTTAGTCTTTATAAGAAGGGCTGATTTGTATAAAAAATAAAGTATTTGAATCTTCACGGCATTCACCTGTAGTAAAGAAGTAGCAAAATTAGAGTGGGGAAAAGAGGGAATCATAAGTAATGAAGTAGCATTTAAAGTTTAAAAAAAAGAACAGGAATCCTAAGTAGTCTTGCAAACAAAGAGTCCACCCTTCACAATATCCTTTCATAAGATGAATGAGTTCTACCATATATACTCATCAAGTACAAAGTGTAGTTTAAAGCAAAAACATGATAGACTACTTGAACATCAAAGAATATACAACCATAAAACTCCCCATCAAAATATCTCTGATTGTTTTCTTTCTAAAAAGCACATACACCAAAAAATATTTTCAAAGTTGTATTGAGTTCCTTTGCGAGCTTGCACCCCCGGCTAATACAATATTCCAAATGCAAAATGTACACAATAGACAAAATTATAAGACGTCTGATGTACTGAATCATCATAAGATGTTATATGGGACCCCTGGATCAATTTTCCTATCTTATAAAATACTACAAAAATCCACATTTGAAAGAAGGGAGAAACTTGTATGGATTATCAGTGTTCTTCAGGAGCTTTTGGCAGAACCAGCTTAACGTAGTATTTACCTTGTTTCAACTGCGATTGTATTTATTAGCCGCACAACTCAGGTTACTCTGTTTAAGCTTCTTATATATTTGTAAAAAGGTACAATTTAACTAAGTAAATAGAAGTGCATTGAAGCTGGGGAAAAAATGTGCGGTCATAGTTCATGGATGGAGATAATTTCTGATTCATTTTCTTACTGGAAAACTGTTGCAATAAATTAATTGAAAGAATATTATTTTCTCAACAATGCCCTTATAGCTCACAGTAGGGTAGTGTACTACCTTTTGAACTTTTTATTTTCACCACCAAACATATGAAAAGAAGCTAGCCAAGACAACTTCTTTCCATTTTAATCAAATAAAAAATTGTCCAAATAAAATGAAAACATTGCATGTTTCTTCCTAAACAAAGAAGAAGAATGAAAAATCCAAAGTGCAAAGTGGAAGCTTAGAAAGAGAGTAGCACGAACTTACAGGATAAATGTAAGAGTCTGTATAAAGCAGGTTACACATTTATTGCCCGATGAAAAACCAAATTATCTTTTTCAATCGTCTAGCCATACTGCAAAGCACCTCATATTGAAATAAAGCACACGTGCACAACCAAATTTGCCTTGACTATTTTTGGAGCATTCTTGAAATGTCAAGTCTTGAAATTTCGGCACATTTCTCCCACCTATTCACATGCACATTCTAGAAAAATACACAATTAAAAATAGCAATACTGCAGTAGACATATAAGCAAATTAAATGCATTTCAAACAAATCATTTAACAAATATAATCCATAATATATTATTCAGCAGTTCTGTCCAGTAGAAGTAAGTAATCTACCATTGGGGTTGTTGGATGATACATCTTTACACCATAGAACACCTATGGAAAAAGGAACAGAATTACTCAATATTATCGCCAAACATCTTTGCTGCATCAAAGTTCTTCCCTTTTTATTAAGTATTATACTATTTTCTCTTCATGATGGTGAATTCACTGTACTTCCATAGAAGAGATGGAAAAACCAACCACATGCATGTACAAAATCTACTAAGAAAACGCGATAAGAGTAAAGACCATATATAAATCAAATAACAAAAACTATAGACATTATATTAAAAATAAAAAGTAAAGCAAAATGCAAGGAGAATTTCAGGCAGAATGAAGATTATAAATCTAATTCTTTTAAAAAAAATAGAATCACATGTTTACATGCGCATCAAGAAATAACAAATAAACACTAAGGGAAATCAAAAATCTTCTTGGAGCCAAAATGTAACAATATTGAAATTAATCCAGAATTCAAAGCCAAAAGTAGGAGTAATCAAAACAAATACATAAGATTTATAAGACAAATAGAAAAGTCGTTCAAGATGGATACTTACTTTCTCTCTTGCTCAACTTCTTCAGATGCATGTGCAGACGGTTCACAAAAGAAAACAAAACCACAAGAATTTCTAATGCTGGCCAAATTTGTGGAAAATTGGAAAAAATCAATGGCAGCAGAAATTTTAGACTGCATTGTAAGCCTCTCCGAGAGAGGAGCAGAGGAAATTGAAGAGCTAAGATACACACCAGAGAAAAAAGCCAATGAAATTTGAGACCCACAAACAGAAAATTACAGAAATAATAATGAGAAAGAGGAGAAAAGAGAGAAGATGACACAGTGGGAAATAAGAATGAGAGAAACCGAAGAAGAGAAAATGGGTATCATCGCAAGTTCCTATAGCGTTCAAAGCCACATGTCTCACTTGTTAACATGCGTCAGCATGAAAGAGCCAAGTTACCGTACTATTTAGGGTGCTTCTTGTACAACTTTTTGAAGCTGTGTTCGTACACCTTATTCACTTTAGAATAGTAGAAATACTATCTCTCTGATATTTGCTGATAGATATGATCATCAAGATCGAAACTTTTTTGTCTCTCTAAAATCTAAAGGTATTTATGTACCATAAGTCTTGGATCCTCACCTTAGGCAGTTTCAGTAAGTTATGAAAGAAGCGCTTTATCCCTAGCACTAAAGTCTCTTTCTTGAAAATTACAATCTTTTCATAAATATTTTCCTGCCAAATAAGACAAATATAGTAAAAACATTCATGAATCTTGAATATCAAAGTTCAGCATGAAATCATGGAAACACATTTAACTACTCCCCAAACAATGAATATGCAACTGGTCAGCGTATATTACCAAAGGATAAGCTGAGTTCATAGTAATTCCTATTACACCTCCTGAATCATTTCTTTCCTTAGTAGGACTACAATTAACTTGTGTTTCGATACTATGGACAAATGTAACGAACTCAAGGAAGACAACACAAATTATAGCATAAATAACAACAATGATCTTGAAGAAATAGAAACAAACGTAAAATAATATTACGTAAAAAGCAGGGGAAAAGATAGCATGTGATGAAAACATATTTTGTCAAAAAATAATATTAAAAAGGAAGCATAAAAAACTTCATAAAATGAAACTCACCATACCTTTGTAGAACAGTTAAACCTCGTGTAGGTAGGGCAGAGTAAGCTGGCCTGAAAACAAATAGCAGCTCTCAGTTATCCAGGTCTAGAAAACAATACATAGTTCTAATATCTTACCAATATTAACTAATTCACAAAATAAAACCATCCCGAACTCCAATAATTCACAAGTGACAGAAATATCTCATTTGCATAAAGATTCAAATTCTCTCAATTCTAAATAACAGTGCCAGATGGTTTTGACAAATTTTGGAACTTAGTTGGCATTAGACCGAGCAATTTCATTACGTTTCCAAATCAAAAATAGGTAAACGCCCAAGACTGTCAAGAAAATAGTTTTCTAAAAATCAATATAAAATTTTTCAGAAGTACTTATAACTTTGAAAGCAACAAAATTAAAATGCATATGCCTCAAGCATAATGCAAGAGGAGATCAACCAGTTTCAAAATTAGTTTCAATATTTTTGAAAATTATTGTATTAAAAGGAAGCCTACGAATGAAGGTCTATTTCCCGTTCAGTTGGAAAACTAAGGTAGCTTAATATCTTCTTGAAAACAACTCAAGGAATTAAGTATGTCATTTCAAGGAGATATTGGGTCCTAAGAGTCTCTACAGCTCGTTGGCTTTATCCTGTCCATATAGAAAATGACATAATGTCACCAACTTACGAAGTTTCATAATAATCCCTATGAAAAAAGACACTGAGAGTCGTGAACACAAGCAAACAAAGAGACTAATTTATAGCAGCCAACGACAACTCAATTCACAACTGAAAAGCACTTTTTGGATTGTAGACCCAATTTACAGTAGAGAAACAGCCTTCAAATTGCTGAATGATATATGAGTTTTTAGTAGAACACCCGACACAAAAGATAAGAAAAAAAAATCAGCTATTTGAGGCATATTATCAAACACCTCTGCATCAATGTATTAATTGGATAAACTTACTGGCGTGCAAATAAAATATCCAACATAATCTATAGATTCAAAGAAAATTTTGCGGATATTACACATGATCAAAATTTTTAAAATCGAATGATTTTCTCAAATTCTTCTTTCAAATCTCAACAAACAAAAAGTACTTTTATATTTCTCTTTTCTGCCTCTTAGCAGTCAGGAAATTAAAAATCACAAGAAAATCCAAAAGGAAAAGCAGATAACAATCAATAAATAACAAAATTAAAAAGAAGAAATTACATAAATTAAAAGCAGAAAAATCGTATAGATTAAAGACAAAGTGAGAAAAAATAACAGTTGAGAAAGGAACAATTAACTCGCCAGAAGAAAGAAGCCGGGAGCTGAAGGAAGGAGAGAGATAATAAGAAATGAACGACATCAAAGACCGGGAGTATACAATTATCATGTATCTATTTTAATAGATGCATATGCAAATCAGATAGAATTACTGACATGCATGTTAAAGATCTAGCAAGAAATTATGCCCAGAGTAGGAAAAGCAAAAATAGACAAACCTTCAAAGAGAATCCAGAAGTGATGGGCAAAAATCAGTGCAATAAAGGAAAGAGTAGGCGAAAACTTATCAGAACTAACAAATGTAACAAGGCTGGGCTAGAAATTTAGAAACCAAAAATGGAGAAATGTGGGGAATTGATTCAGAAGCGAATGACAAATGGAGCGGGAGAAAGAGAAAAATTGTCCAACTCGCTGGAATATAGAAGAAGGAGAAGATGTTTAGGTCTTGTAGGGCCAACTTCAAGAACACGCGTCTTTACTAGAATGAATGCGCTTTAATCACAAGGAAGTGACAATTACTGAAATGCCCTTCGTCGTCCTTCAAAGCTTCACTCGGAGCCTGTTTAACTGGACATAAGAATTTTTTCCGCTTTTTTTCCAAATTTTTTTTTTTCCAAATCAGTATTTGTCATAAAATTTTTAATTTTCACTTGAAAATAAATTTTAAAATTTTTCGAAAATTAAAAAACTCCAAAAAACTAGTTTTTAAAATTTTCACTCATATCACTCACAAAACTTCAAAAACAATCCAAAATTATATTTATGTCCAAACACAACTCTAATTTTCAAATATCATTTTCACAAAAAAAAATTTACTTTTTTTTTAATTTCACAATTCTTATGTCCAAATGCCCACTTATTATATAGTTAAGTTAAGTTACTTAGAAATAATTAATAATAATAATATTATATATCTATCTATCTATATCTATATCTATATTTATATTTATATCTATGTCTATATCTATCTATAATTATAGTAAAATATTCGCCTTTTTTACCCGTTGAATATTAATTTCACACTAGGCAAAATAGTCATTTTATTTTCTATTCGAAATTTGAAATTAATTTAAGTTTTGCTAATTAAGTTTTTTCTTATTTGAATTATATAGAAAGTCCTAATATTTAGGGCTATCTATTTATATTTTACTTTATAAAATTCTTCCTTTTTAGAATTTATTACTGGAATACAAAATAAGTTAAATAATAATTCTAAACTAAATATTAGAACATGCTTTGACTAAATATTCTCTTACCAAATTCAAGAAAATTTTCACTCTCTTCTTTTCGTGCCGTTCAATTTGAAGTGTAAGGACAAAAATAGTTTGAAAATAAATTTAAACTAAAATTTTTATTTATTAATCACTTAATCGGTAAAAGAAAGATGAAGCTTTCTTTACAACAGAAAGGAACACAGTTTTCTCTATAAGAGTATGAAGATTCACGTTCATATTTTCTTAATATAATATTTTCTTTATTATATTTGTATTAAACTAAGTAACATGTTGTGTCATTTATTAAATGCTAACAATGGTTATAATATTTTCAATTTCTTAGTTGTTAAACAAAGCTAAATAAAGATATTATCACTGTTGGAAGGTGCATATACTGAAATTGGCGTTTTCAACTATTCACTTACTTACATATTCAATTAGAACTAAGAAATATAATTTAAGAGAAAAATTTTAACACTTTGATAGGAGTTTTTTCTGTAAAATCTAATAATAGTTACGTCTAATTAAATAGAAATATTAGATTTACTATAAAGTGCTTCTCTAAAAAGTAAGTGCTTTGATATTTTTAGGGCATGAATACCCATACCAAAAATTCAAGTTAGCCAAATTAGATTAATATTTATCATTTTTAAGAGCTTGTAATTTTTAACATTTTATTTTATAATATTTGAATAATTTTTATAATCTATCCTCACTGATATAGAGTTCACGCGCAACAGCTTATTTTGACACTAGTTATTATAAAAGCACGAATATAAGAACACTAAATATTGAACGTCAAAAATATCATCAAAATATTACTCGACTTTTACACCCTTTGAAAGCTAAATTAATTTTAAAAGGAATCAAAAGGATGAAATCGTAATATTAGTGGTCGTGTTATGCTAATGTCACTTGGACAATAACATCGACAAAAGAATCTGCATGTCCTAATTCTGATTTATTAGAAGAAGACACACAAGAAGAAATAAAAACATAATCGGTTAAAATTATGTCCCACAAAACAATAAAAGTGCATAGACGCATTGACACGACACATTTAAGAGGAGGTGTCTTGGTGCATGTTATTTGTAGATGACATAGTTCTGATTGGTGAGACACATAGTGATGTTAACGAGATGTTAGATCTAAGGGTTTCAAGTTGACCAGGAACAAGACAAAACACTTAAAGTGTAAATTCAGCGGTGCTACCCAAGAGAATTGGACAAGAATGTGAGGCTTGAGACGCAAGTTATCCCCGGGAGATAGAGTTTCAAGTATCTGGGGTCTATAATTCATAATTATGAGGAGATTGATGAGAATGTCACGTATTGTATCGGGGCAGGGTAAATGAAGTAGAGGCTCGCTTCCGGTGTCTTGTGCAATAAGAATGTGCTGTTGAAACTTAATGGTAACTCTACAAGGTAGTGGTTAGACCGACTATGTTGTATGGGGCATAGTGCTGGCCAGTCAATAACTCCCACGTCCAGGAAATGAAATAGCTGAAATGAGGATGTTGACGTGGATGTGTCGGCATACTAGGTTAGATAGAATTAGGAATTAAGTTATTCGGGATAAGGTGAGAGTGGCCCCTGTGGAGGAAAATAGGCTAGAGGCAAGGCTGATATGGTTCGGGCATGTTAAAAGGAGAAGCACATATGCCCCACTCAGGAGGTGTGAGAGGCTGGCCTTGGAGGGTAAGAGTAAGGGTAGAGGTAGGCCAAAGAAATCTTGGGAGAGGTGATCAGGCGGGACATGGCGCAAATTGAGCTGATCGAGGACATGACGGGGGATAAGAGGGTGTGGCGGTTGAGGATTAGGAGGTAGTCGTGCGTTTCCCTCTGTCTTCACCAGTTCCTTAGTGTTAGTGTTAGTATAGTACCCTTTTATCATGAGTTTGCTAGTTTCACATATCTTGTTCCGGTATTACTTGTCACCAGTAATTTCTTAGTTTGCTATCAGCGATGCTTTCATATTCTCTATTGCTATTAGACCTCGGGTTTAATTTCTCTAAATAGATTGTGTTGCTATTACTTGGTATAGGTACTTCTTTCATATTCTTTATTGTTATTTTCAATTTATTTTCCTAGTATATTGTTCTACTATGAATTGCTATCAATGCTTCTTCCATCTTCTTTAGCCGATGGTCTATCGGAAATACTCTCTCTGCCCTCAAGGTAGGAGTAAGGCTGCGTACATCCTATCTTCCCTAAACCCCCACTTATGTAAATTTACTGAATTTTGTTGTTGTTGTTGTAAAATAGTTAAAGTGACACAAAATTAAATGAACATACACCAAAATACCGTTCACCAAGAAATAGCAAGCAAGAAATGATAAAGTTGCACATCTCTATGCTACAAAACAAATACTATCTAATTTAATTAAATTGATCATCTTTGTAGGTTCAATAAGTGTTGAATCATTCTAAATTCAAGTACTATATACTGCAATAATATTGACTTCTAGTATTTAAAAAATTATTGAACTTTATACATGTAAATTACTTTACAATGGTTCTTTCTACTTGTATAGACTTTTTTGATATATTTAATTTATTGCTCATATAAATGTTTGATTGAAGATTTACATGCAACGCACGTATATAGAGACTAGTAGAAATATATCTATATTATTATAAAAGTATAAATATGTTATAGTTAAATGTTGAACGATAAAAATATTCTTAAAATGTTAATGGACCTTTAAACCTTTCAAAAGCTAAATTATTTCTTTAATAAATCAAATTAATATTGGATATAATTGTAATATTGAATATAATTCTTTTTGGACTCAACATCATCATCGCCAACATGGATGCTATCGATGAAAGATTTCTAATTCTTCTTGGACATCAACACCCACGGGCAATTTGCATGGTATATGATAGAATCTTAATTCTTTTTATCTAAAGACTTCAAGTCAAAATTTAAGATAAAACATAAGGATACCTATCATATTTATAAGTTATACTCGATAAAGATAAGGTAAAGATTCTAAGTATTTGTCCATTCTAAACATAATTTACGCAAACAAAAGATTATGCAAAGTTAGAGATAGATAATTTTTTTGGCTATTGAAGATCAATTGGTTCAACAATTCCTCAAAACTGTTATCACCAACTGACTCTAATTTGTTTCGCGTCTCTATTTTCCAAAGCTGGCAACAATTTCAGTTTGTGACATTATGCATGTCTTTGCTAAATATACCGGTGGAAGCTTCCATGCTTGCACACTTATACTCATACCTCGAGTGCAGAAAGTATGCTCTGTAGTGACATCAATAGGAGCAATATCAATATTATGGTTAAAATCAGTTTGTCGTGTCGTTTCTTCTCTTTTTCTTGTTCAGTTTTATTTTCTTACGTGATTCTGAATCAAATCGTTTTCTTATATTCAGACTTCAAAGTGATATTTTCTTTTAATCTTTCTTTATTTCTTTTATGATGAAGAATTACAATAGAGATGCAAGATATGCATCTACGAAAAAATTAAAACTATGATAGTGTTAGAGTAAAGAATCTGATAGGTTTAAAACTTAGGGTCTTTTATTGCATTTAATGATTCAAAAATGGAGTCAATTTTTTTACCTAGTAATGTCAAAATATCAATCAAAAGAAAATTAAACAAACGAAAAAATTAAGAGAATTTAACATATAATATATATACATAAAATAAAATAGTTTATCAATAAAACAACATAATTTTTATTGTCAGTTGACACTCCTTAATTAAATGTGGATCCGCCACAACAATATAGTCCTGATGAAAATTTGCCATCATATTTGGATAAAGTTTCAACATAAAAATAGCATTGAAGTGATTTGAAGGGTTTTTCAAGATATATATGTTTGATAAGAATATTCCATAATAAATATATTTTTTAGACAAGCAATTGAACTTTCAACGTAGAATTAAACAATCACATTCAAAGAGATATTGGGTAAGATAAAATGACATTTATATTTATAAACTATAAGTAAATATAATATATCAACTAAAAAATAAGATACAATCAAATTATTTCTAAAATATAAGTACATAAAATATTTTCTATCACTTTAAATTCAATTATTATACTAACGTAATAACATTAATTTTTATTAATTAATTTATTGTTCCTACCTAAATATACCTGTTTGAATATTTACGTGCTATTAGAGATTAGTATATATATTTAAGAGCACACTTTTTTTGTTTTCAATATCGATCGTTTACTAATTTGTTCTATTTATTTAAATCTTTGACTTTCAATTATACTCTTGTCATTTTTCTCCAAAAATAAAAAAGTAAAGGATTCGTATGCATGTTTAACTTTAATTGATAAGTTATATTGACCAAAAAAATATAAATAAGTAAGAATGTGATTTTGGGTCATCTGTAAAGCACGTGACTTTTTTTTTTTTTCGCAACCAAAATTTAACACAGATAAACATTTCCGCTGTCCCCGGCGAACAAGTGAAACCATGCCGGCAATTTTAAACCCTTCCCTCCTTATCCTCCACCACCACCACCATTCACGGTTGTCGACGGCAGTTCTGTCACTCCGCCACCACCTTAACTGCTCTCTCTTTTCACCTTCACGCACTAATTTTAGAGCTTACTCTACTTCTTCCTCCTCATTGTCCATAGAATCATCGGCAAACCAGAATGTTCGAACCGGACGGTCCGGCTCAGTGAGTTCGCCTCCAGTTGAACACGATAATGCTGAGAAAATCGACGTTAATCCTCCTAAAGGTACCCGAGATTTCCCCCCTGAAGACATGCGCCTTCGCAATTGGCTCTTCCATAACTTCAGAGAGGTGTATATATATAAATTGATGATATTGTCTATTGCTGTTGCTGCTGCTGCTGACCTTGTATATTTGCTAATTTGTTTTTATATATTTCAGGTATCGAAGCAATTCGGGTTTGAAGAGGTTGATTTTCCTGTGCTAGAGTCAGAGGCTCTTTATATTAGGAAGGCTGGGGAGGAGATTAGAGACCAGGTTTATGACTGATTCTTTTGTTGTCTTGTAAATTTTGACACGCTACATGCATATATTTGGTACATGTTCATGTATACTTAAAATACTTGGAGACCTCGGATTGAGAACTCAATTATGACGAGGGACATGTTGACTTTGCTGGATCATAATAGCTAACGTTAACTGTATATTAGAGGTTTTTTATGCTCACTCTTAGGTTACATGTTTATTTTGCTCTACTTTGTTTTTCTTTTGTTTATCAGGAAAAATGTCAGTTGGTCTATCGCATTATGGTTTGGCATGATAATGTCTACAAATTGACTTTAGTTCTAATTTGTTTTAGTTCTAATTTGTTATAGTTCTAATTTGGTATCTTGTAAGCAACATTTGTAGTTGGGAACCTGAGACTTGCATCCTCTTCTATCTTCGTTACTTCATTCTATCCGAATAAGGAGAAAACTATCAATTTAAACTCAATTTTTTAATTAGTAAGCTATAACAATCTTCTACACACTTCCTCTTGAGTTACCCCAAATCACTTGCTAAGTATATTTTATGTCTGGATCTTTGATATTGATAAAATCATGTTTGATAAAGAAGCCCAGGAAAAAATACATGAAGTGATTTGGGTACGGGTCTCCTGGCTGGTTTTTCTTCTCTGAAGTGCCGGAAGTAATGGGCATCAGTGTAAAAGATGTACTTTCCAGTTTTCTCGTACCAACCGTTCCTTGAGGGTATGGGTGTGAATACCTAAAAGAGGGTGCGAGAGAGAGAGAGTAATTGAAATCTTAACACCCGGTTATACTTCCTGATTAAGTTTACTTGAATCTCTTTCCCTTTTATCCACTCTAACGATCCCATTTATAGATGGATAAGTTTCCCGTCTATAAGTATTTGAAGTATTGCAGATATTATTACTTTACACATTTCAACTACTTCTGTGATCATGACTTAACCTATCAACAACAAATCATTTGAATGATCAGTCGCTGGCCAAGGAGGATCATCTAGGTGTATTGAAGAAGTATTTTCTGTGCTAACCCTAATTATCACTTTTCGATTGTGAAAGTTTGATTTCTATCGGTGGGTTGTACTCTTTTTCCCTATTTATTCTTAGTCAGAGTGGACCCCATAATCTGGAATAGAGGGAATATTATCAAAATGGTAGCCCCATTCTCACTCTTAAAATGCCAACATTGATTGCCTATTGTAAGAGGGTATGCCAAACAAATGCTGTGTTCATTCCTAGTAGATATTATGGAGACAGAAAAGCACATAATTTGTTATGGAATTGCTCATAGACATCATTCTCTATTTGTATTTTCCTTTCCTATGAGTAAATTTTGGGTGCAGTTTCTACTTTTGTTCGCAAATCGCATTCACTGACATGAGAAGAAAACAACTCCATACTATAACTGTTATTAATGATGCTGAAGTGTGAACATCAAGCATAGGTACATATTGCGTCAGATTTTGTTATTTCATAAGTTAAAAAGGAATGATTTTGGATGCAGTCTGTACTTGTATGATGTTCTGTGTTTATCTGTACTTGTATGATGTTCTATGATAACATTTCAACATCATTAATCCTATAATAGTATGGAGTTTTTTCTCTATGTTAATGGAAGTGATTTACACTATGTCTGGGACTTCTCGGTGAACGTGCTATAATGGAAATATGGCAAATGAGAAATTGCATCAGAAATTAAAGAAAAGGAAGAAAAATTAATTTGTCAAATTTAATATAGGTACCTTGTGGAATAGTCGAGGTTTGTGCGAGTTGGCCCAGACAGGCAGTGCCACTATAAAAGTATAGGTACTTGTACTGTTGCTAAAGGCTCGTCTGAGGGGCTTAAGCCCTGAAGCTCAGTTAACGCCAAGTTGTGCACTTTGCGTCACTTAGTTGGTGCTAAGGCATGCTTCTCGTCACCCATGGACTCAGTCCTTAAAAAGCAATATTAGACACAAAACATGCTTGGTAAACTGATATAAAGAATGTTTAAAAATGACATGAATGAATTTCTTATGATTTACGACAAGAAATTAAAAATCTAGTATAAGAAACCTAGCTTCAGAGAATACTAAATTACATCTTTTCATCTAAATCGAAATATTTAAATGGTTTATAAAACGTGATTGACATGATTTTACTGCAGATGTTTAGTATAAGAAAGCTAGCTTTAGAAGACATAACTACATCTTTTCATTTAGATAAAGAATGTAAGATGGTTATTGAAACTTGATTGACATGATTTTTAGTTCACATGTTCTGCTGAATTATAGTATTGTTTGTTTTTGTAATTATTTTTCCTTGCACTATATATATGTTTAACTTGTACACGCGGACAATGTGAAGAGTTTTTCCCACGATCAGGTCACCTTTACCGTTTTAGCTGGTAACCTGCCTCATTTTCCAACTTTACAGATTCCACTTTTTATGGAGGGTTACCTGTAGATATCTTTTGGGTAGTATGATGTAATTTTTTTTTTACATTGTCAATCTATATAAGTTAAACTCATATATTTTTATTTTTCCTTTATTAGTGCTATACTTTGTTAAAGCCTCCCCTTGATGCTGCTTCACGCTTACAGTTGTAGCAGACTTTGGCCTTTTTCTCTTTTGGCTACTTTGCTTAATCATGAGCTAAGTAGGCGGGACTTATTATGTTATCTCATGCATGGCAAAGAAAGAAACTGAAGTGTGATGAACCATGATATCATTTGTTTCTCTTTCTATCTTGCAGCTTTACTGTTTTGAGGACCGTGGAAACCGTCGAGTTGCATTGAGGCCCGAGCTGACTCCTTCATTGGCAAGACTTGTGATACAGAAAGGGTAAATGCCTAATTAGTTTTACTTGTGCATAGAAAGTCATGATTCTTCATTGACTTCTGAAGCAAGAATTATTGCAACTTTTCAATGTTCACCATTCATTTATATGTTATTACAATTTTGTATCCAGGTGGGGATGCCAGATTTTGATCTGCGTGTTTTTTTCTGTCCAGAAAATCTGTATCTCTTCCATTAAAATGGTTTGCTATTGGACAGTGCTGGCGTTATGAGAGAATGACCAGGGGAAGACGTCGTGAACATTACCAATGGAATATGGATATAATTGGTGTATCAGATGTAATGGTAGGTTAACCTCTATCTGTTTAGTTTAAGGGTGGCTAGTGGTCCGGTCCGGTCATGGACTGGAGTTTTTTTCCGGTTCCGGTTCGGTCCGGTACCGGAGGGGCGTCAAGACTGGACCAAACCGGTCCGGTCCGCAGGTCCTATATGATGCAAGCTGGTCCGTGACCGGCACCGGCTACCGGTAGATCGGTTTTTCCGGTCCGGTCCGGACCGGTCCGGCCTGGTTTTTTTTTTTTTTTTTTAAATTTGTCTTTCATTTAAAGTGATGGATAATTTTAAGTTTTTGAAAATATAACAACAAAATATTACTAACTTTGTATATATATATTTGAAATGGTTAGTTTGTTTCAAAGTTCAAACTTAGAATTAAAAAACTTATAATATTCTTTCAAACCTTGAAATTTGAATCAATTAGAAACTAGTAATTAATTGTAGTATTTTTGCGCAAAGAATAAATTTTAAAAAAATAAATAAGAAGATAAGAGTTGTGAACTTGTGATGGAATTCCAAGATTTGGAGCAATTTTATTGTAGTGATGGATAATTTTAAGTTTTTGAAAATATAACAACAAAATATTACTAACTTTGTATATATATTTGAAATGTTTAGTTTGTTTCAAAATTCAAACTTAGAATTAAAAAAACTTATAATATTCTTTCAAACTGTGAATTAGTTTCAAAGTTTAAAATTAGATTCAAACCTTGAAATTTGAATCAATTAGAAACTAGTAATTAATTGTAGTTTTTTGCGCAAAGAATAAATTTTTTTTAAAAAAATAAGAAGACAAGAGTTGTTAACTTGTGATGGAATTCCAAGATTTGGAACAATTTTATTGTAGTGTATTCTAATGTAGAAAATTACATTCTTTTAAACATACTGGCTAATTTTTTTTAGATAGCCGTAGGCTTTTCTTTAGGAACTGGTTGTTGTTGTTCCGGTCCATCATCTTCGCCTTGTTCTTCTTCATCTTCTACTTCATTGCCTGTTTGACTTCCTTCTTCACTTGTTCCGTCGCCCAAAATTTGATCAAGATACGCTTTGTCTTTTTTCTGAGAAAGTTCTGGTATTCCAAAGTTTCTTCGCTCTGCTCTGATCCAATCCCTGAATAAAACTCATGTCTCCATTGCCTCTTCTCTCAACAAATGTCTGTGATCTCCAATTTGAAATCTTCCTTAGCTAAAAACGCTCTCCGATGCAACTGATGAAGCTTGAATTGTTAATATATCCCAGGCCATTTTTGTAAGTATTGGAAAGTGCAATTCTTGACTCTTCCAATAATTCAATAAATTATGAGTTCCAAAACTTCTAAGTTTTTTGGCTATTGAATTAAATAGACTTGGAACTCGCTGTATTCCTCCCCGTACTCGCCTTGTTCTGAAAGCAACTTTTGATCAAATCCTCCAAAAGTGTTCATCCCCGCATGCCTTTTGCCTCACCGGTTGACAGTATTGGTGCAGTTGGTGTAGCAGTGTCTGCCCAAGCTCTATACTTTGCGAAAACAGGCACGGTATCTGAAAGAACTTTAGCACAAGCATGTTCTACACTTGGATATTTATTAGTCGCAATTTCAACATGTGTAATCTCTAAATTTGCATATATTTCTCTAACAAGCCATTCAGTTAAATTAAGTTTAAATGCAGGATGCAACATAGAAGCAATGTAAAAAAGTTGGGGAATTGAAAAAAAATATTTTAAAAAATTTTCAATCATAGCCTCTACAGCCATTTTATATTCTTCGTATTGCCTATATAATTTTAATAATTCAGATATTCCAGCTATATAATATAACATGGTAGGAGTAGTTGGATAATTTTGTCCGAAAAATTCTAAAGTAGTATGATAGAATTTTTCTAAAAACTGAAGGAGATGTTGAACAAGGTTCCAATCGTCCTCTTTAAGGTGATAAAGTTCCATAAATACTTATTATACATTTGAGTAATAGGCTCTCTATATTCATTAGCAACAGTCAATGCTTCATATAAAGAGTTCCATCTAGTACAAACATCCTTTGGGACTCTCCTAATCGGCATTCCTAATTCTATACATTTTCTTTCCCATTCTCTTTTTCTTTCTTAATTTTTATTTCTAAATATATAAGCAATAGCTACTTTCACCTTTTCAATAATGTGGTTAAACAAGTCAAGACCATCTTTTACTACTAAATTATAAATATGACATGCACATCTAACATGAAAAAATTCCTCAAAAAAGGGTTCAAAATAGGTCTCAAACTCCTAAGTGCTTCTGTGTTGTTAGTAGCATTATCTACAGTAATACTAAAAACTTTGTTAGTTAAACAATATGCACGACAAATTGATGAAACTGTTTTGGAAATATAATTACCCGTGTGTGGTTCATCAACAACTTTATAAGCAATAATACGTTTTTGAAATACCCAATCAGGATCTATCCAATGGACAATAACTGTAATATAATCACAATTATTTGTAGAACGACCCATATCCGTAGTAAGGCATACTCTAGCATCAAAGTTATCAAATAAATATCGCACATAATCTCTGTATTCGTTCTTAAATTTAATAATATCATTTTTAACAGTAGTTCTTGGAAAACCTTTAAAAGAAGGATTATATGTAGCCTGAATATAACGAATAAAACCAGTAGAAGAAGAAAAACTATAAGGTAAACCCTCTACTGCAACTAGTTTAGCAATATTGTTCCTATCCCTTTGTTTTTCATAAGTACGAATCCCTCCCGTTGTTTGGTTAATTTTTGTTTGGGTACCTGAGGATTCATCATGCGCTACTCCCTCATGTTCGGTTCCTAAATAAATACCCCCCGCCCGCATTGACCATTTCTTAGGATGTTTATTTCTTAAGTGGGTTCTAATTTTACCCGTTTCACCTTCATTACCCCCAGTTTTAAAAACTCACTCCATTCCACGAAGCCCACATACGGCCGTCTGACTTTCAACTTTCTTTTCCGCAAATTCCCACACCTCAGATCTGTCCTTACGTTTAACCGGGACTCTAGTAGGAGGTACAGGAGGCAAGTCAGACTGAACTTCAGGTGGACTAGCTTGAAATTCATGTGGTTCTTCTAAATTAACCCCAGTTTGATAGTTATATTGTGCTTCTAACATATCATTATCAAGTGGATTATTAGAGCTAACATCATGATAATATTGAGAATCATCTATGTATTGACTAGAACTACCAACAATTCCTTTACCCCTATTTCCCCAACGACCACGTGCCCGCCGCCCACTACTAGTTCCAATTGAACCTCTTTGAGACATAATTATAGCAAATAAAATGAATATATGACAAAAATATAATAAAAGAGTAGGAAGTAGGAACAACCAACCAAATATAACCGTATAATTGAGGTGAAGTTGAAACTTGAACCTTCACGTGATAGCAACTCCAATTAAAACTTGATAAAGAATCAAAATTGTATAATTTACACAAATAGCCAAAGTAGCAAACTAACAATATTGTAGAGAATTTGAGAGAATTAGAGAAAATTGGATGATATTTGTCAAAAATATGATGAAATAATGGGGTATTTATAGGAAAAAAATAGTTAGGGGTGGTTATGGGGTGAAATGGTCGTTTTTGGCCGTTGGACAACGGCTATTAGCTCGATAGAGCCGTTGCCAACAGCTAGTTTTTAAACTGGTAGATTTTTTTTTTTCCTTTCCGAATTGGTCCAGTCCGGTTCCAGCCCTTTTTTGTACCGGTTCATCCGGTTTCAAAAGGACAAACCGTCCCGCTACCGGGACCGGCACCCCAAGCCAATAAATGGTCCGATTTCCACCGGTCCGGTCCGGTGTGAACCGGACCGTTTACCACCCTTAGTTTAGTTAATTTTGCTACTGTAATAAAGCATTAAAAAGCACCCAAGCGTATGATCTAGTGGTCAATGAAGTGGGTTGAGAACCCTGAGGTTTTAAGGTTCAAATTTCAGCAGAGGCAAAATCACTATGTGATTTTTCGATCTGTCCAAGTCTTGCTGGACAGAGTTACCGGTACCTCTACCGGTGGGAGGTACCATGTACTCTACGAAATTAGTTGAGGTACGCGTAAGCTACCCCGGACACCACGGTATAAAAAAATAAAGCATAAAAAAATGTATTTTTGCCAACAGCTGCAACTGTATACTGTCTGTTTAAATATAGCAACTGCTTTGTAAATACTCCTTTTTGACCTAGTTGAATGCTACTGATCTTTGAGAATTAGTCTACCTAATGTTGATATCAATCAGTAATTAGTCAACTATGTCTCAATCTCAGATCAAAAATATGGTAGGATTAGATGTTCTAAGTGAAAAATGCTTGGGAGAATTTTGGGTTAGACATGATGATGATTCTTGGCAAAAGGAACGACTAGTTCATTTTGCTGGAATCAAAATCTTCTGACGGATGATATTGGAGTTTTGAGTTATTAGATGTGGACAGTGCTTGCTTTCTGAATAGGTCATTTTACTCCGTGATGGTGTCTTTTCTTGATTTTCCGCACTTCACTTTTTCTGGTAAACAAATAAATTAGTAGAAGTACGACTCAAACCTAGTTGAATGTAGATAAAACAGATAATGAAGTGGTTTACTACATGGTCATGATTGCCTGAACACTGGTTGACCAAGTCTGATCGTTGTGGAACAACATACAGAAACCCAAAGTTGACAGGATAAAACCCTAAAACATCAAATAATATAAATTCTCCTAGCAACATAACGACCTAAGACAAACATAGACTTGGAGAGAGATAACTAGACAACTTCAAGGAAGGAATCATTCAATCAACATCAAATTCAGTTCGCCTATTTGAGGTATTCTCTTTCCTCTTCCATATTTTGCATGTAAGTTCCGAGCTTTTCTAGAGAAAGATATTTTCTTGCTGGTGAAGCTTTAAATATATAATGCAATTGCTTAGATGCTAATTTCACATTTTCACTCACCAAATTTATTTCTATTTCCTCTCTTATTTAGGCTGAAGCAGAGCTGATATCTTCAATTATTACCTTCTTCAAGCGCATAGGCCTCACAGCATCAGATGTTGGGTTTAAGGTCTCCAGTAGAAAGGTGTGTGCTTGAAAATACATTTTTTTCCCTATTAACAGAACAATCTCTATTTGCGTTCCTGCTACTTGTTTGCATTTCAGTTCCCAGAAATGATATGTGGCGAAAGAACACAATATTTAAATGCCGTTTCGTGTCAATATCTATCATATGTTATTGTCATTTCTTCTCAATTTAGGTGACCCACTTTCTACTTGGTGACATCCTGAAATTTTTTTCTACTACTGCAATATATTATACTACTGCCACAATTTATTTATAATGTTAAATCGTTTGGAAACTTAAGTTCAAACAGGACATGTTTACTCGATCAACCAGCTTGTAAACGGTTACTTCAGTCACATCCTTGCTACCTCCATAATATACAAATTAAATCAAAACTCAAGAATGGAGACATTGAGTTGGTAGCTTGTTAAGAAAAATGGCTACTTGTAATGCCCATTGTGAAGAAATGGACCTTTGGCCTTAACTCAACTCAACCCCAAAGGATAATCCACAATCATTTAAGGAGACAAATATCCCACCGCTCAACCAATATGGGGCACTTAAGATCCCCCACGCCAAGGACTGGTTATTTGGGGCCTGGACAATGTAACATGGGACCCCAACATTCGGAAACCAAGAATTGAAATGAGTCTGACTGGTACCATGTTGAAATGTATGGTTATTTCATCTAAAAGTTTAAGCTGTTAGAGAGAGTACATTTTTATTTACTTAACTGTGTCTTCAACACTCATAAACTGAAATGAGATAGTAGCTATTATCTTGTTTAAGTTTTTAGAAATCTATTAAAAATTTGAAAAGAAGCCTAATTTTTAGTAGATTATTATCAAGTTAGATAATTTTTTTTTGAGAATGGTAACATTTATATTAGTAAAAAATGCACTAAGGCAGTGCATAACCATATGCACAGGGAATAGTAGATCAATCTTGGTCTACCTAATTACAAAAGCCCTAACATGTCTACCAGAGATTCTGTATCCTCTACAAGACTTTCTTTACACCAAAAATGAAATAGAAGAATAAAGTCCATCTTGACAACCTGAACGGATTTGTATCTGTCTTCAAAAACTCTTGAGTTTCTCTCCTTCCATACTGTCCACCATATGCATTTAGGTATCAGTCTCTGCCATGTCTTTTGACTGACTGAGTGTCCAGTATTGTTCCAAGATTTTAGTAACTCAACAGTAGTAGCTGGCATAGACCATCTTAGCCCAACAATGTTAAGGAACAATTGCCACAGTTGACTTGTAATAGGGCAGTGAAGGAATAAGTGGCTGTTCGTTTCCAGGTCCCTGCCACATAAAAAGACATCTAGAGCAAAGTTGGAATCCCCTCCTTTTCAGATTCTCTTGAGTTAAGCATGCTTCTCTTGCTACCAGCCATGTGAAACAAATCACCTCATAAGGAGCTTTAACTTTCCAGATACTCTTCCATGGCCAACCATCTATGTGACAACCAGTGTTTGATAACAAAAGATAAGCTGCTTTGACATTATACATCCCATTCTTACCATTTTTCCAGATAAGAGAATCTTCATGTTCTTTAAGACCTTGGAAAGCTTCCAAAGTTGTAAAAAACTCAGCAATTCTCCCAAGCTCCCAATCATGCAGACCTCTTCTAAAATTGATGTTCCAACTATGTTGTCCCCAAGCTGCTTTCATTCTAAGATCTGGCACTATAGCAATGCAGTAAAATTCTGGGATAGTTCTTTTAGCGGATCATGTCCTAGCCAATTATCATTCCAAAACAATGTCTTCCTTCCATTTCCAACCTTTATGCTAGTGTTGCGCAACATAGAATTCCAGCGCTTCCTGATAGCTTTCCAAACTCCCACTCCATAAGGAGTATTAACAGGTCTTGTGCACCACTGATCCAACTGGCCATACTTCTCATGTATGACCTTCCTCCATAGAGCATTAGTCTCTAGTTGATACCTCCACAACCACTTCATGAGCAGACTCTGATTGTGTGCCTTTAAGTTCCTGATACCTAGATCCCCTTCTCTTTTGCTGGTAATGAGTGAGTCCCAGTTAACTAAGTGAATGACTCTCTTGCCTCTATTGCCCTGCCAGATAAAATTCCTCCTTGCTGCATCTATTCTTTTTCTCACCTTAACTGGAATAGGAAATAAGGACATGACATATGTTGGAAGTGCATCCAAAACAGAATTCACCAAAACCACTCTACCTCCCAGAGATAAATATGGCTCTTCCAAGTTGCAAGTCTCTTTTCACATTTTTCTACCACAGCATTCCATATTTCCTGGGATTTATTCTTAGAACCCAATGCCAAACCCAAGTAAGTGGTTGGCAGTGATCCCACCTGGCAATCCAATATTGTAGCTAATACTTAAATGTTTTGGACTTCCTTGATCGGGAACAACATACTTTTCCCCAGTTCACATGCAACCCTGAGACCGCTTCAAAGACAGCCAAAATGAGCCTTAGATGTCTTAGTTGCTCAACCTTAGCTTCACAAAACACCAGTGAATCGTCAGCATTCAACAAATATGTGATCTCTAAGCTACTATCCTCCCTATTTGATGCAGAGAAACCCTGATCCACCCATTCCTTTTGGCATTTTGCAGCATCTGACCCAGCCCTTCCATGGCTAATAGAAATAGGAAAGGTGACAATAGATCTCCTTGTCTAAGACCTCTCTCTGGTGCAAAAAATCCTTCTGGGGAGCCATTGACAAGAATGGGAAATTTCACAGTTTTAATACAAAAAGAGATCCACTTAATCCATTTTGCAGCAAAACCCATATCATTAGCACTTTTAGAAGAAAGTTCCAATTAACATGATCATATGTCTTCTCAATATCTAGCTTGCAAAGGATCCCTGGATACTGCCCTTTCAATCTAGAGTCCACACACTCATTAGCTATCAATGCAGCGTCCATGATTTGTCTCCCTCTTATAAATGCCATTTGATGACCATCAACCAGCTTATTTATTACTCTCTTCAATCTTTCTGTCAGCAACTTGGAGATGATCTTATACACACTTCCAATTAGGCTAATTGGTCTAAAATCTCGCAGCTCCTTTGCTACATTCTTCTTAGGAATTAGTGCTATGTATGAGGCATTGAAACTCTTTTCGAAGTATTCATATTGTGAAATTTCTTAATGGTTTTCATGAGATCCTCCCTGACTATCTCAACACTTATAAAAAAACGCCATAGCGTATCCATCAGGCCCTGGGGCCTTATCAGCTGGACATAGTTTAAGACTTTCCAGTACCTCATGTTCGTCAAAATCCCTTTGCAGCCACTCCGTTTCTTCCTCTGAAATGCAAGGCCCATCCATTAAATTATAGTTTGGCCTCCGTGTTTCTGTTTCAGCATATAGGTTCTGGTAAAAGTCCACTATCTCCTTTTTAATTCCTTCTGGATTACTAATCGCTTCTCCTTCAACCTCCAGATTATCTATGTAATTGAACCTTCTGCAAGAATTGGCCATTTTCTGGAAAATTTTTGTGTTTTTATCTCCTTCCTAAAGCCAAAGTCTTCTAGATTTCTGTCTCCATGAGATCTCTTCATATTTTGCTATCTCCTCAAACTCCATATGTAAGTTCGCCTTTTGAAGAAGTTCATCTTCAGTAAGTGGTGGTCTCTGCTCCTGTAAAATATCCATGCTGAAATCTGATAAGGTATGCCAATTTTCTTTATCTTCAGGCTCCCATAGTTATTAGCATTCCATTGTTTCAGCTTTGTCTTTAAACATTTAAGTTTGCAGGCCAAAACACAGTCTGGTCTACCATGTATTTGAAAAGAATTCCACCAGCCTTCCACCCTTTCTTTGAAGCCATCTACCTCCATCCACCAATTCTCAAATTTAAAGTAAGACTTCGAGAATTCCCAGTCCCCGCATGTCAGTAAAATGGGACAATGGTCAGAGTTAATCCTTGGAAGTAAGGGTTGCTTGATGTTACTAAACTCCTCATCCCATTTGACAGAGAATAAAAATCTATCAATTCTAGAAGAACAATCATTATTTTCTCCCTTTGTCCAAGTGTACATTACCCGCCCTAAACAAGTTTTTCTTACCATTTATATAACAATCCATTATTAGTGCCTTAAATTAGGGGATTTAGTTACACCATTTTCCTTTTTTTTTTCTCTCCTCCCCTCAATTTCCCTATTCTCTGCTACCTCTCTCCACCCAAAATTCCGTATTCATGATTGATCTTGCTAAATCGTTGAAAAGGAAAACCAACAGTATGCGTCGTGAGCAAATACTTTCCTCTGTATTTCTTTCTTATTAGTTAACTAGTGCCTACAAACAGACGAAATCACTGCTTTCAAGATTCCATCTTTGTCCCTCGTCATTCAACAAATCCTTTTTTTTTTGTGTCTTATATATGTTCAGATAATCACAAGAGGTACAATTCTTCTAAGAATGGGAAGGACCCAATCATAGCCATGTACCCAACCTGAACTACAGTGGTGAGTATCGCAAACAGGACATATATATCGATGATCTCGAGATTAGTTGGAGTTGAAGTGTAAGTAGAATAGAGAGATTGATAAATTTGTATGGTACAATAGCATACAAATTAAAAAATAAATTTCGTATAAATTTGATACATCTACAACATCATATAAACTAAAAATAAATTTATACAACTAATTATATAGGGAGACATTCAAAAATAGCCAATTACAACTAGTAATTGAAAAATAGCCACAATTTCAAAAGTAATCGAAATTTAGCCACTTTTCATGTAAAGATAAATCTGAACGAGAACACTGTGCAAAATTCGGAAAATATTCTAGCATAATATACTGGAGTTCCAGTATAATATACCTCTCCGGCATGATATGTTGGAAGTTCATACACAGGTCCTCCAAATCTCCAGTATATTATGTTGGAACTTTTCGGGTGTTGGAGTTCCAGCATAATATGCTGAAAGTTCATATACAGGCGCACCGATCTTTAGTATATTATGCTGAACCAGTCCGTGTTGCAGCAAAATAGTGGCTATTTTTCAATGACTTTGCAAACGCTGGCTATTTTTCAATTACCAGTCTGAAAAGTGGCTAGTGCGTGCTATTTTTACAATTATATAATATACAACTTATTTATAACTTATCTACAACTTTCATATATACTAAAAATCATTTTCATACAACTAATTATACAATATACACTTATTTACAACTAATCTACAACTTATCTACAACTTTCATACGTTATTTTTACTTGTTAAAATACATCTACAACATCATACAACTTAACAAATTTTATACAATATGTTTTTTGTAAAATAAAGTATATACAACTAATTATATAATATACAACTTATTTATAACTTATCTACAACTTTCATACATACTAAAAATAAATTTCATACAACTAATTATACAGTATATACTTATTTACAACTAATCTACAACTTATCTACAACTTTCATACATTATTTTTCTTGTTTAAATACATCTACAATATCATACAACTTAAATACAATTTTCATACAAATTTTATACAATATGTCTTTTGTATATTTTGTATCTGATTTGTGTATATTTTGTATGTGGTGCGTGCTTCTTCCTCTCTAAAATTCCAATCAAAACTTTCTCTCTTAATACAATTTTGATACGTATTTACAACTTTATGTAAAAAAAAATAGTATTGCTCACTTAAATACAAATTTTATATAACGATTCATACATTATACAACTATTTTTCAACTTTCGTACAACATTCAAATAAAAAAATATATAACTACAACAGAATGCAATTTCATACAATTATACTACAACTTTACTACAATTTCGTAAGTATATTGTATGTTATATGTTCTTCTTTTTCTTCTTCTTCTTCTTTGAGCTTCAATTTGAAATTCCGCCAAAATCAAGTATAATCTTCACCAAACACCTTCAAATTTGAGATATAAACTCCAAACAAAATTCCCAATTGTTTGCAACAACACCCAATCCAAACAAATAATGATTTTTGAAAACCCAAACTCGAATTCAAGGTTCAAAGCTTTTAAATGGCAGTCAATGGTCGAGAGTCAAACACCTTCAAAATTTATTGATTGACAATTTCAATTTGATCACCAATTGTGCAACATGAAAGGAAATTGCTAAGTTAAAACTCTATGGTAAAATGATTGAAATCCATTGATGAATTCTATTAAAAATATGTACAACATAAAAGGATAAAAAATAGAGAACATTAGAGGAACAAAAATTGGGGAAAGAACAGAGAATGAGAGATCGAGAGACAGAGAGCGTGAGAGAGAAAGTGCAGGAGAGAGAGAGATGGAGAGAGATAGAGCAGGGGAGAGAGAGAATAAGGATGAAAAATAATTGATTCCTTATTCAATTCCTAATATAAAGGGATACTCATTTAATTCCTAAATTTTATATAATTAGTAAATTGAAACTTGAGTAGGGAGGGTAATAAAATTTCAAATAGTGTATAAGGAAGGTAAAAATCCCTTATCTATCATAACCACTTACTCCCTGACCTAGGTCACATTTGTAATTTGAAATGGGCAGAGTATTTGATGTAAGCCCATCCCTTCCTATATTATAGCTGTTGCTATTATCTTCAGCAAAGTAGGGTTTTATTACCCGCTGGTTCATAGCAAACCCCTTTTCTTCTTCTTTTCCGACCGCCACCCTCGTGGGTGATTCACACCAATAGGAATGGTATACTCTAAGCCTTTGTCTGCTATCCTAATCTCCTTCGGAACACTAACACCGTCACCTTTGATTTTGATTCTCGCCCATTTGAGATGATTTAAAGAAGTCTCTTCCTCTGTTTCCATCCAACCTCCACAGTGGTCTCCGATAGCTTTGAAGATTTTCTCTGACCAGAAATGCAATGGGAGACCCATGACTCTAATCCATGTACAACCTCTTTTTTGTATGGAAGAACAGCACCGGCGGTTGGCGACTTCCACCTCCATTGCCCTTGAAGAATGTGTTCTGCCATGTGTTTGTTAGGAAACTGGAACAAAAACCTTGATCCCCCCATCTCGTATACATCTACTCCAAAAGTATTTTTCCAGGAGCTCACTGATCACCTCCGAATATCAGAAAGAGTTGGTTTCTCTGTCGGGCCTTCTTCGAAGCTACCAACCACACATCTACCCAACAGACCCTCATCAGCATTGCAGCACCACCTGAGATCAATATTCTGTTGTTGGTGCCTTTTGTAATGTGTACTTCATTAGACTCCTTCGTCTGCTATTTACTGGTTTTGACAGATTGTGTATATGAAATTTTGGGATCTATGTTCCTGGGACCACTCGTAATAAAGGCTCCTCTGTCTGCATTGATGAATCTCCTGATCTTTAATGCAAAATCATTCCATCCTGCATTAAATGTTGCGTCAGGAATAATAGTTACCGATCTTTTGTCACCTTGGACTGATACAATGCCTAATAAATCTTCTAGACTTGTTGCTCCTCCTTGAACTGAACAGGATCGAGAACTGCTCCTTCAGTTTCCATTTCCTTACATATGTGCCAGCATCTCTTGAATAATAAGTTCCTGTTTTACAAATAACTTGGTCTTTATGTTGATGATATCGTCTTCCTGGCAAATGCAAAATATTTAGTGCTTTTTCTAAATCAGTAAATGAAGCTATGGTGTTGTTTAGCTGAGCATCAGCCTGACAAATGGGAGTTACAAAGTAGGTGGGTGGATGAGGCTTGTAAATGTCTAAGGTGTGGCTCCTTCTTTTCCCTTTTGACAAGCATTACATGAGCCCTAATTAGCAATATGATAAGGTCAGTCCTTGGACTATCATTAGAGAATTCAGTGAGTTAACGAATTTGCTTGTATGACAGAAGTTAAGCAAATCTATTTGGAAATAAGTTTGAGAATAATGTCTGTGACACAATTTCTTCTTCTTCAGGATGCTATTCATCGTGCTATTTTAGCTTAAACAACTTAATGGGATTTTGATCTGTTTATCTATATTGAAAATATCATGTGCTATCTGATAGGTCTTGCAAGAAGTGCTGAGATGCTATTCCGTCCCAGAAAACATGTTTGGTAGAGTTTGCATCATTATAGACAAGGTCAGTTTGATAATGTAACTCATTTCCTCTAGTTTGATCTATAGTATTCCAAAAATGAGAATATATGGGTACTGTGATTGTATCTGTTTATTTTCCGTTGGAAGACTGTTTCTTTGGCATTAAGTGGGAGAAGGTTATGCATTTTCTGATCATATTATGTCTTACTCTTACTAATATAAAAAAGCTACTTTCTTATAAAAAAAGGCTACTTTCTTATAGGTAGATAACTATGCAAATTGTAAGGATATTAGAATTAGTAAATTTGTACTTCTGAGGCAGGGGAATATGTTTAGCAACTTGATGTCAAGATCTAGCTTGAAATTCTGTTCTCCTTGTCTACTTCTGTTTTATTGTGATATGATAAAGATATAACAGTATTCTACCAATTAAATGTACCTTAATCCCTATTTAGTTGAGGCCGGTTATACTAATCCTCTATCTTCCACTTTATTCAGACTCATTTCATTCCAATAGTAAATTGACAAATCAAGGGTTCTATCAGTTTCACATTTATCTCTATTTGACATACAAGTCTCTAACCAAAAAAAAAAAAAACCCTTGGCATATACGGAATATGATGTTAAGTGTGATGATAACTAAGCTTTGATCCCAGCTAGTTGGTATCTCTTATGTGGAAGCTTAACTTTAATTCCAACTGGTTGGTGTCATCTATATGGATAGTTTGATTTTGTTGTATTACTCCTTTTGTCCCAATTTATGTGATGGTGTTTGACTGGGCACAAAGTTTAAGTAAGAGAGAAAGACTTCTGATAATTCTGGTCTAAAACAAGCTATAGATATTTGTGTGGCTATAAATCATCTTATTAAGAGTAAAATGAGAAGTTTAAAGTTAAATTATTTCTAAATATAAAAAAGTGTCATTTCTTTTGGTACAGACTAAAAAGCAAATACTTGGGAAAGAGGGAGTATGTTTTTAGCTAAGTTCTTTCATACTTGTTCCTACATGGACATACAAGTCTTGAACTAGAATAAGAAGACTCCCTGCTAAGCTTTAGTACCAACTGGTTAGTATTGCCTATGCGGATTGTTTGCTTTTATGGTATTTATTATAAGTTAAGTTTGCGTTGATTATGACTGATTGCATGTCTTTTGAGACTTCTGGTCATGTGATTTTATGTCCATCTCATCCTATTCTGTGTCCTTTAATTACCACGGTGCAGTATGGACCGATGCATATATGGAGGTGTATGTTGGATATCGCAAAACCATCTTAAACAACATTCTCTTATCTTCTTAGCAGCTATGTGTACTACTTGCACCTTCGTATGATCATTTCTAATCTTGTGTAATTTTGTATTACAACATATCCATCTTAATATCTGCATTCTTACAACTTTCATATTATGAAAGCTTAATATTCACTCCCATATAACATTGCTGGTTTTATGATTGTTCTAAAGAAGTTGCTTGGAAAAAATGCTGTAAATAATTGAAAGAATTTTTCAAGAGTTTTCTTGGCAGGATCTTCAATTAAGATAGCAATTTAGTTGTGCTCAGATGATTCATTATTAGTTTGCCAATGTTGTTTCTATAAATTCAATGGTCTAACTGAAGCATTTGTTGAGTATTTAGGCTCTCAACCCATGCTTTAGTGTCTGCGAGTTTATCTCCTATGTTGCCCCAAAAAATTACACTAACCGTTGAAATGATCACCGGTGATATAGCAGCTATGTTTCTCGGTTGCTACTGGTTCTGAGCTGCTTCCCTTGTGTTAAATGCATAATTATTTTGAAAGCACACCATCTTCTGTTTTTCTTGGTTCTTATATTACCCCTCCCTCCCTCCCTGTTATTTATGAGAAAAATAATTATCAATTAAAAAGAAAAGCTTACGGTAAAGGAGATAGAAAAAGAAACTCCAAAGGTCCGTTAAAAGTAGTCCTTATTGCATTTTTCTCACATGGTAAAGCCAGGCACAAATCCCTCGACCTGGAGTCAAAAGTGCCCTGTTTCGCCCCTTTCTCTCTTGGTGAGACATAATACCAGCCTTAAGATTGGAGGTGGTGTTCCTCCCTAGGTTATCCCTCACTATGAAAGCTACTCCTTATAGCATTACATCTTAGAGGAGCCTAGTGCACTTTTCTTCTAAATATCTTACAATTATTTTTTCTGTTGGGAGCTCAATCTTTTATTTTTATTTTTTGGTGACCGTGGTGAGCGGCAATTAACGAACAGCCAGTTGTTTATAATATAGTTGATTTACGTATCTCGTACTGTTCTTTCCAGTCTTCTTCTTCTGATCAACTTCTGTTACTTTTTTGGCTGAAATAGATCGGGAAGATTCCAATAGATGATATCAGGAAAGATCTGCAGTCGGCTGATATGTCAGAGGTAGCTATTGAAGAGCTATTGCAAGTCCTGTCACTGAAGTCTTTGGCAAAGTTAGAAGGTCGGCCGTTACAGCATTTAGTTGACTAAGGTTACCTTAATAGTAAATACCCCTTAGTATGTACCATAATTTATTCAGTTCTGAAGTTCTATATCATGTAAAAAAAGTTTTATTTCATGTAAGTTTGTTGTTTAGTAGAACTAGAACCTGTTAAACCCCCGGGACATAGATCCATGAAAGTTGTACGAATTGCAGCAGAGTTTGTCTTGTCTGGCTGTTGACTGTTTATGAGAATACAAAGTGATAAGAACTTCTACAAAGATGTCCTATTCTTGAAATTATGTGATTTTGCCAGATGAAGATTGTATTTCTACCTGTTTTAGAGACGGAACAGTTGTAATCCTCTACTGATGTATTAGCAAATATTATAGCTCGAAGGTTTATGATCTTGGTTTTTATACATTTTGTTTGTGCAGAGAAACTTGGGGCCTCAGGAGAAGCACTATCTGATTTGAAGCTACTATTCTCGCTTGCTGAAAAGTATGGCTATTCAGAGTGGCTTCAGTTTGATGCATCAATTGTCCGTGGTTTGGCATATTACACTGGGATTGTCTTTGAGGTTAGACTCAAGATATTTTCTGTTAATTTTCTGAACTTTGTGCATGAAGTGTACTTCAAGAAGACTTGGAATTGATTAACTACTTGTTGGAGTCGTCTTACTGGTAAACATTTTACCCGCAAATAGGTTATCTCTTCCACTTCATTGAGTAATTACAGTTTTCTGCAGGGATTTGATCGTGAAGGAAAGCTCCGGGCTATCTGTGGTGGTGGACGATATGATCGGCTATTGTCTACCTTTGGAGGCGATGATCTTCCAGCTTGTGGATTTGGATTTGGTGATGCTGTAATAATAGAAGTGAGTGGAACCTCGTCCTTTTTTCTTTTGCTGGATGCTAGAGATAAAAAATTAATCCGTTTTTCAATTGATGTTCAGTGGAGCATGAACTGCTTCTACTCTGAACTTAAGTGGAAGTTCACATTTACTTTATGGAGGTTGTCAAGATGGACTATTTTGCCTATTTTGCTTTCAAACAATTTTATTCTCAGTTTTCCATCCAATTCAAGTTTTTGGATTTTGTAAAATTGATTAATCTTTGAACATCACGGACACTGTTTTCTCCATGACTGTATCTAACCTGCATATAGCAACACTTGTAGGCATAGGCCATGAAATAAATCCCAATATGCACACAAAAATGCAGCAAATGGCAATCAACACCACCTTATCTGACATTCTGTGATTGCACTAAGGGCTACAACCAAGACAGTCTTCTCAACTTTCCGTACCTTTGCCAGTCATACGTCAATTATAGCCTGCTTTCTACATTTTGCTTGTTTTCCTGACATCTATAACCTTTTGGTCTACGGAATAGTGGACTTTCAGTAAGATGGGTTTAACCTGGTGTAAGTCTTGCTGATAAAGATGGAGTATGAGTATGTGAGCGGAGGAAAAACAAGTCTGTTACTGAAAGTGTCAGCAAAGGGAACAAGTTCCCTTTATGTAAGGTTTAGAAAATATCACACGCTCATGATAGATTTTGAGTGTTGTCGAAGGTTCATTTGAGGCGCGCTTGAGCCCTGAATCTCAAAAAATCTCAGGGTATGCTCTTCGCCTCACTTAGGTTGCGCAAATATACTAAGGCGTGCGCCTCATTGGCTATCAGTTTTATCTTGAATAAAGCTACAAAACAATAAATATGGTTGGCAAAAAGATATATTAATTGTTGAGGAAATCATTATAAATGAAATGTCATTTTTTTCTTGTATTACATATATATTTTTATTTTTTTCTTCGTTGCTCCGTTTTTAACTAGAGCCCACACTTCAATTGCGCTTTGTGCTTAAAGCTCCGACAGACTTGGACCGGTTTTTAACACTTTTCACCTTTGACAACACTATTTGACAATGGGTCATCACTAGGGTAAAGATAAAAGAAAAAAAAAAAGGGCAGCCCGGTGCGTAAGGCATCCCACGTTCACGCAGGGTCCGGGGAAGGGCCGCACCCCAAGGGATGTGATGTAGACGATCTACCCTAATGAAAGCATTAGTAGATGCACCCACGGCTCGAACCCGCGACCTATAGGTCATACAGAGACAACTTTACCGTTGCTCCAAGGCTCTCCTTTAAAGATAAAGGAGAGCACCTAGTTTAATTTCACTTTGGCTGGAAAGAACAGAAAGTAGTCTGGAAAAGGATAGAGGGGCTAGCAATAACATTTTTCACTTCTTCGGAGAAGGAAATAGTGAATAGAAAATTGTCTAACCACAAACTTCTAACTTTTTCAGGTTCAAACATAATACCAGCTGTCTTATTCACTACTTAGGAAAAGTTTTCCCTCCAACATTGTCTGTTTACCAATTACAGCTATTCTCATAAAATGTTACTTCATGGTAATTCTTTTCTGATATGCTATATTCAACCTGCTAGTTAAGCCTACTAGATCTTTGAGCTTGTCATTTTTAAGATTTTGTTTTGTTCCTTTTTACTTCCAGGAATAAAGGGGGGTGGGGGTTGTGTAGCTTGTTGATAGCTGCCACTAGTCAATGTTTTGTGTACTTCTCTAGAACTCTTCCTTTTCTTCTCTGAGCAAGTTTCCTCCTTTCATTTTGGATTCAGTGAAATGAAAGTTCTGCAGTAATATTTTATACCTATATTGCATAATTTCAACTTGAGAACCACCATAGGTTGCAGGAACAGACCTGTTCTAGCTTGTTTATCTCATCTGTATGTTTCATGTTAGAAGATTTAGGTCTAAACAGTATTTGCTTGCGCTTTTCCTGTTGGGGAATACTCAGCTGCTCAAGGAGAGGGGACTTCTACCAGAACTTAACCTCCAAGTAGAGAACATTGTGTGCTCACTGGATCAGGAACTTCAAGGTGCGGCATCAGCAGTTGCAACTATTCTCAGGGAAAAAGGGCAAAGCGTTGATTTGGTTTTGGAGAACAAGCCACTTAAGTGGTACATGATACTCTAATGTTTACGATCTATAGATTCTCTATTTCTTTGTCGATGTATCTGCTTACAGCTTCATTATGTCTTTGATGTTTCATTTTGAAGCTCATACTTCCAATTTTCCATTTCTTGTTGTGAAGGGTATTCAAGCGAGCAGCACGGATAAATGCACGCAGATTGATTTTGGTCGGAAATGCTGAATGGCAAAAAGGTATGGTTAATGTTAAGACTCTTTCAACAGGTGAGCAGTTGGAGATAAAAATTGATGAACTGGAGTAACGAAGTCTGGGTGTATGAAATAGCTTCTTTGCCATTCTTTTGTAATGATGCTAAGTTTGCCTACTTAGCTGGATTTTTTTTAGTGATGGTGAAGTGATGAAGTATTAAATATTTTTGTTATTTTTCTTATCCTAGTGAAAAAAAACCCAGTTATCCAATTTCTAGCTTGAATATTTTTTGGCTGTGTAATAGCAACGAAAATAACTAGGTCTCAATCGAACACTAATTGAGTTCGATATATAAATCCTCTGTATTCTTTCGGCTTGCGGCTCTTCTTAGGTTACTGTTCATTCCAATACTAAATAATTTTTAAGGCGGAAGTTAGAGATTTTCTAAATCAGATGTTATCTACATCCTACACTCAATAATCAATATACATGAGCATTTAAGTTTCTAGCCACAATAATAAATTAATCGCTATTAGAAGAGGCGAAAGAGTAAAAACTAGGGGCAAAAACAAAGTTGAATAACTACCAAGGCAAGCGGGATGCAACACTGTTTTATAATAGAAGTATATATACGGAAATTTTCTACTATGTTTTGCATTAACTAAATCAACATTTTAATGTAGAAAAGATATTTCACCACTTGCATCTCCTTAAATATGTAGTTTTCCAGTTGCTTTATCTATTAAGTCCTTCCTACATTGCATTTTTAAAGGTCCAATATGATCATAAGCCATATCAATTTGATAGAAAATATGCGTAGTCTTTAGAAGTGGGTGGAAACTCTAATTATACCATTTAGGTACTCTTTAATACGAGTAGTAAATAATAGACAAATCGTCCAAACAACAATTTTTGACGATCATTCAAATCTCATTAACCACCAAGTTTTTGGGTATAAATAATTCAAAAGAGCAATTGTTAATTATGTATAATATATATATATATATATATATATATATATATATATATATATATATATATATATATATAATAAAAAAAAGGTAGTTCGATGCACTAAATTGTCGTTATGCACAGATTCGAGTAAGGACCGGATTATAAGACTGTTTTCACGGCTCGTGAACTTTCAATCACATGGCAACAACTTAATCAGTTACGTTAAAGCTCCCGTAACGAAACTCGTAGAAAAAACCTACTGAGCGAAAATAATCGATGTCAAGAAAGTCCCAGTAACGTGCTTGTTACATCTCCATTTTGCTACGTGGAATAAAAAAAACTCCATTTTGCTAAAAGAGTAGTCACTGTAATTCACACTCCTGGGGGCGATTTCTCGTCCTAAAGGCTAAATCTATCATCAGCACATCCCAACTGCCGGCTTCTAAATTCTGCCCAATTTCTCATCAAAATCCTCTCAACAACTACTCTCAGAGCTGCAAAACACATCAATTTTTATAGAAGGGCAGTAATTGATGTAATGGCCGGTCCATCTCTTCTCGATTCTCTCTTCCAGCGATCTTTAGAAGACTTAATCAAAGGCCTCCGTCTCTACGTCGGCGACGAATCAACCTTCATCTCCAAAGCCGTCGACGAGATCCGCCGTGAAATCAAGTCCACCGATCAGCAGACAAAAGCCACCGCCCTTCAGAAACTTACCTACTTGCACTCAATTCATGGCGTCGACATGTCGTGGGCTGCTTTTCACGCTATAGAACTCTCTTCCTCTCAGTCGTTCAATTTCAAACGCATTGCTTATCTCGCCGCATCTTTGTCCTTCGATCCTTCGACTACTGACGTCATCCTCCTGCTGACTCATCAGCTTCGCAAGGACCTCTCATCTCCTAATCCTCACGAAGTAAGCCTCGCTCTTCACACTCTCTATTTCATTTCGACTGCTGATTTAGCACGTGATTTAACTCCTGAAGTATTCACTTTACTGAATAGTAACAAAGGTTCTACTAGGAAAAAAGCTATAGCTATTATTTTGAGACTATTCGAGTTGTATCCAGATGCGGTTAGGGTTTGTTTTAAGAGATTAGTTGAAAATTTGGAGAATTCTGATCCGGCTATTGTATCTGCTGTAGTTGGTGTTTTTTGTGAGCTTGCTAGCAAAGAACCGAAATCTTATCTCCCGTTAGCACCCGAATTTTATAAGATATTGGTTGATTCGCGTAATAATTGGCTGTTGATTAAAGTTCTGAAGATTTTTGTGAAGTTGGCTCCATTGGAGCCGAGGTTGGGGAAAAGGCTGGTGGAGCCAATCTGCGATCATTTGAGGAGAACGGGTGCAAAGTCATTGTCTTTTGAATGTGTGAGGACTATTGTTAGTAGTTTCAGTGAGTATGACTCTGCTGTGAAGCTTTCTGTTGAGAAGATTAGGGAGTTTTTGAATGATGATGATCCGAATCTCAAGTATCTCGGTTTGCAAGCACTTACCATTGTTGCGCCCAAGCATTTGTGGGCAGTTATGGAGAATAAGGATTTTGTGATTAAATCGTTAAGTGATGCGGATGCAAATATTAAAATTGAGGCCTTGCAGCTTATCATGGCCATGGTTTCCGAAGATAATGTAGCGGAAATTTGCAGGATTTTGATCAATTATGCTCTCAAGTCAGACCCAGAGTTTTGTAATGAAATTCTGGGGTGCATCTTGTTGACTTGTTCAAGGAATGTGTATGAGATAATTGTGGATTTTGATTGGTATGTATCACTTCTTGGGGAAATGTCGAGAATTCTGCACTGTCAGAAGGGGGAGGAGATAGAGAACCAGCTTGTGGATATAGGTATGAGAGTCAAAGATGCAAGACCAGAACTTGTTCGACTTGGCCGTGATTTGCTAATTGATCCTGCGTTGCTTGGCAATCCTTTCATGCATCCGATTTTATCAGCAGCTGCTTGGGTGTCAGGGGAGTATGTTCGATTTTCCAAAAACCCATTGGAAATTATGGAAGCACTGTTGCAACCAAGAACCAGTTTATTGCCGCCATCAATAAAAGCAGTATATATCCAGTCTGCATTTAAAGTACTTACCTTTTATCTGCATTATGCTATTTCTACCAAGGAAGTTATTTCTTCAGCTTCCCAAGGAGTGGCAGATATAATGCATGGAGCAGTACAAGAGAATTCTCAGTTTTTAAGAGCTGAATTGGTTGCTGAAAGTGACTCAGATGACGGGGGGTTGAATCACAGGATGTTACATCGACCTGATAGAGATGTTTCAGTAGAGAGTTTTGAGGATATGGCTGTTGCTTATCACTGGTTGTCCTCAACTTCCTTCAAGGGGGAGCCAATCACGGAAGAATCTATTGTTAACATATTAAATCTTGTAGAAACAGCGCTGGGACCACTAGCAGGAAGCCATGAGGTGGAGATACTCGAGAGGTCAAGAAATGTCCTTGGTTTGGTTGAATTGGTAAGAGAAGAATTACCTGGTTACTTGGTGAAAAGGGAAGAAGATAATGACAAGGGACAAAGGAAGACTCATGAAATGATCAAATTAATTGCTGAAGCCTTTTCGGAAGAGCTCGGTCCAGTTTCAGCAAGTTCTCAGGAAAGGGTACCAATACCTGAAGGAATGGTGCTTAATCAAAGTCTGAATGATCTGGATGCCATATGTGGTGACTTTGAGTTGCATATACCTACTTCTTTCTCCCTTGGAAGATCAATTTCCTCCGAAAAGGATGATGTTACCATGTCTGATCGGCAAGGTAAGGAAGAATTTGAATCAACTGAATCAACATCTCTTCTTGCAGAGCATCGCAAACGCCATGGGCTATACTATTTACAGTCACAGAAAAAGGAAACGATAAATGATGAATACCCACCTGCTAATGACCTCAAGACTGGAGAGAATGCTGATGGCAAGGCTGATGATCTTATTAAGCTGACAGAACAATCTCTCTTCCCTAAGAGAAAGACAAACCAGGCAAAGCCTAGGCCTGTAGTAGTCAAACTGGATGATGGAGATGGACCTTTTATCCCCGCAAAGAAGGTAGATTCCAAAGATGACTTAATCTCTGGTGCCGTGAGAGATGTTCTTTTCGGTGATGAAGCCACAGCATCATCATCACGAACTAAGAAGTCTGACAAGTCATCTAGTAAGAGAAGACAGAAGGACAAGTTAGATATAGACAAGTCCTCCGGACGAAAAGAGGATTCTAAATTTATGGAGAATTCTGAACTAGAAAATGCAAATTTGAGAAGAAGCAAACGCCATTCTCGTGGTAAAGAGAAGAAACATAGAAGTAGTGCAAAAGATAGAGATGAACATGAAGAGGGAGATAAACAGAAGGTTAGCCATCATCACGGCAAGCATAAATCCCGACAAAGGGCAGAAGGGGCTCTAACATTAGCAGCACAATCACCTGTTATTCCTGATTTTCTTTTGTAGCAATGGAAGCTGGGATCTTGATTATGAGTATGACATATTTGATCAATACGGCTTAGGTGTGTTCTTCTGTACATTACACTTCATTTTTTCGCTGTTTTAGTTACTCATTACACTTGTAATTGGTGAAGTGGTTTTTCTCCATCTTTTCTGATGTTTACCGTGTGAAATTTCATTTGGAAAGGCTATATTCTTTTGTTCTTAACACTTGTACAAGGAAACCCTTATAAGGCCTTGACTGGTTATGATCCTCTGGTTCTATTTGTTTTTGTATTCGATCTCATCTATGTACACATGCATGGAGACACATTTTTTGCTAATTTGATGAAAGGTAAAAAGATAGGCAACTAAGACCTTTCCAAAATTAAGACTAAGTGTACTCATAGTTGCTGTATAACTGCCCCCCAAAAATGATATAAGGACTGATAAGAATATAAAAGGGCTAATACACTATAGAACAAGCTAAAGGATTTGTTCAATAAATACAGAGGGAATCTCCTATAGTTGGTGGATAAGATATGATGCTTGTGAATTTGTTATCATGATGCCAATACACGCTTGGTGAGAGTTCATGACAATGGGAAATTTTTTGTACAAGTTGAAGGATTTGGGCGAAATATTCTTTTGACATTGTGGAACCTAAGAACTAGCTGCTTGTAGGGAGTGCTGTACATCGTACCTAAAACTGTCAAAACCAGTTCTTTGAGCAAATGCACCAATAAAAAAAAAAGTTCCTTCAGCAAACCATCATGAGCGACGCATGCTTTGGTGGTAAAGCACCTCCACCACCAACAGGTAGTTTCTGCTCATGTGTAGGGTATGTGGGAACACTGTGATCCTTGTGGAAGATGGGGAGCCGGGGCGCATAAAAAAAAGAGAAAGAAACCAATACACAAGCAGTCCCCTCTAAATAACTGAAACCATTATTTGTTGTCTTATTTTTGATAACTTTCTGGATTGAGTTAGCTGGTTAGTCTCTTGCATTCTAACCTTCTAAAAAACTACCACATATGGATTTTGTACTGCCATAACTAAACACATTATGGAAATTGTATGCGTTGATATGCTGTCAATATTAGACTTCCACCTTTAGTATAGGAGTTTCTGTTGGGTAACAGCTGTGAACTCCAGCGAACTGGTTGAGCACATTGAGGAAGATTATACTGACTCAGCTCTTTGCTATTTACTCGTATTCTGCCGGCATGAAGAACTTCTTCCATAGTTTTCTAGCCATGAGTATGAATCTATGTTACTGCAGAAAGATGCAGTAGATATCTTAAAGCTAAAAAGGAAATATCTTGGTGGGTGGCAGTTGGCACACAGTAGAAAGAATAACATTATAGAACTTGTGAAGGTAGAGAACAACCCCCCCCCCCCCC
>MCJB01038126.1:53741-89918 GCA_002018475.1 Nicotiana obtusifolia
AAACTCCCAAAATCATCATTGTTGGCTCCCTAGTATATGTTCGAGGAAACCAACGACCCGTGAAACATTGTTCTTTAATAGAAGCCTCAACTTTTGCTTCCAATTTATGTTTCAGGCAAATTTCCTGAAGTTTAGGCACTTTTCTTTGAACTTACAGGAAAATTTTCCGAAACAGTTAAAACTTCAGGAATTTTTTTTTGAAGTTCGTGTGGCATGAAATGGTATAAATATTATCTTCGCTACATGCATTTTAATGTTTCTTATATCTACCTCGCCACTAAGGAATTACCTTCCACGTTGTTCTACGATTCATTCAAATTATCTAAAGAGGAGACGATGTGCTGTTCTCCAATCTGTTTTCTTCATCCACTAATTCTTTTGTAGTCTCCAACTTTTTATATGTTCTTTTATAGTATGCAGAAGTTAATCTATTTCTTAAAAAAAGCTAAAAAAGAATTAGCATTTGACTTTCTGTAATCGTTGACTGCAAGATCTGAACTAGATTATTAATATTGTTGAAACTCTTCCGGAAAACTCTAAGCATAATAAGAGTTTTTAAGTACACAAGGATGTCCTCTAATTGTTAATAGCAAAACCGGTATCCTTATAATTTGGAGTTTTTTACTCTAAAAAAAGAAAGAGACTGCGTATACTAGCAAGAAAATGGAACGAGAAAATGAGGCAGGTACGTGGAATACTGGCCAATGCCTAGGCTGTTTTCCTACAAAGAAGGTAGTAATTGAAATATTTTTGGACTAAGTAGGATCCACTTGGCATAACACAAACTCTTGTTGCAATTTTCTTTCTGTTTCAATTCTTCGTCTTTCTCCATCTTTCTTCTCAAACTTCTAAATTAGCTGCAAAAACTAATCCAATTTGCTTATATCTGAATGAATAAATATTCCCTCCACTCTGTAAATAACTCAAGCCCTCAACATGTCTCTACATCAACTCCAAGAATATTCTTTCTCATCCGGTAATTTCACGACTACTCAATTCCTTCTTCCTCTTTTACATTTTTCCAACAATGATTAATTAGATAATCGCATTTTCTCTATCTTCTTGTACATTATTCCTGTAAATCAGGTCTTCTTTTTTCTTTCTTATTAGAACATAACTTGTACAAAATAAATCTGTGTTGTATCTTATAATATTGACACTACGTTCAGATTGTTGTAGCTGAATGAGAGAACATAAGAGAGTTTAATTAAAATAAATAGGAGTATTAATTACTGTTTTTTCATATAATAATACGCACAATCCTTTCATCAAGTCCCAGATCAGAAATTATTAAGTGTTGATGTGTTAATTAATACCAATTCAAGAGAGCCAGACTTGTTGTAGGTTAAAATATTAGAATCTGTCACGCACATATATAGACAAAGAAAGCATGTAGTTGTTTGCTTCGATCTCAACATCTCCTCACTTCCTTGCCTCAATAGGGGAATAACTAATTCCTACTCTTCTCCCTTCCTCTCTGAGAGTGTTTTTGCTTTTTTCTTGGATTTTCAAAAAAATGAAGAATGAAAAACATAACCAACTATTTTTCACTTCAAAACTATTCAATTCTCAAAGGTACCTCCATAATATCGTTGCTTATTTTATTTTTTTCGGGTCTGGTTTGATTATTGGTATATCACTAAGTTTCTATCTCAAAGATCTTCCTAACACTTTACAAAACAAATTATTCTATCCTCAATCACCACCACAACTACCACCCCTTATTATTACATCACCACCACAAATACCTAATTTGGTTTTAAGTGATAATTCGATAAATAGTGAAACCAAAAGTGTAGGAAGAATAGGGTTAAGAGATTATCTTAAGCCACCAAAATCAAGTAAACATGATATGAAAGATGAAGAGTTGATTTGGAGGGCTTCAATGGTGCCACGTGTTCGGGTTTTGCCGTTTAGACGAACGCCAAAGATTGCTTTTATGTTTCTTACAAGAGGAAGTTTGCCATTGGCTCCACTTTGGGAAAGATTTTTCAGAGGATACGAAGGGCTTTACTCCATTTACATTCATTCTCAGCCTTACTTTACTGGAAATGCCCCCGAAGAAGGACCCATCTTTCATGGCCGAAGAATACCAAGTAAGGTAAAGTTTACTATAATTATTTGCAACTCGTAATTCGTCTATTTTCATTCTACTTTAACTTTTGTATATTGACAGTGTAAAATATTATGTTAAAGCAACTTGAAACAACATATAATAATATTATTGATAATTTAAAATGTAAAGAGTTAAAGTGCACTAATGGTATGAAAATCGTTATAGTAAGTTAAATTCTTTTCATGTGTATGGAGCTAAAAGCCCCACTGTGAGATTTTTTATGCACTAAATGAAATTAGTCGGGATCAGTATATAAGTTCTAGATATGAGATGTTAAAGATTCATATAACGATCTTTTTTTCTTAACCAGAAGTCTCAATCATTAAGAATAAAGTTCTTTTAGATATGGAGCTAAAAATCTCACCGTGAAATTTTTTTTATCCGAATTAGTCGGGATCAGTAGATTTTAGGTAAGGATCGCTAAAGACTCATGCAATGACCCTTTATCTTTTTCTTTTTTAAAAAGACGTTTTTTGTTTTCATCACATAGAGATCTACAAAGAAGGCATGCAATGATTATAAATGTCAAGATGTTCATTCTTTAATTATTTACGCACAAACCTAGTAATAGTGGAAAATAAGTAAATTGACTATTGAGGGCGAAAAAAACAAAAATATAAAATATCAATGGGTACCGTATTATATGGTCCGGGTTTTACTAGGCAGCACGGAAACAGAGACGTGGTCTAAGATTGAGCTGAAGTCGTTTCCAAATCTAGACCAGATTCATTATTAAAGTCTCCAATTATAGAATTTTATTATTGATACGTTAAAGACCATAGTAATGGAAGAATTGACTTTTCTTTTAGCTTCGATTCCTTTAATTTGTCTTCTGAATAAAAAAATTAAACGCGCCCGAGAATCATGCTTATTCTATAGAATCCTGTTGGCTAGCTTACTAGCTAGAATGATGTAAGATCGACAATTGCATTAGGAAAATGGAAAGTCTTTTAGGGCAAGGGACTAGTTATTATTAAATTTTCAGGGAAATAGAAAAATTCTAGTTTAGATTCTAAGAATAAGAGTTTGCTTTAATTACAACTAATTATCACCATATTCACCCTGTTCCTTTTTTTGTTTTGTTTAAATGGTAAATGCAATATTGCTCTTTGGATCAAGTCTAAAAGAGATATAAAAAGAAGGTGTGATTTCCCCCCTTTTTGTTGGAGGTACTAAAGCATCTGCTGCCTTTCTAAACAAGGTTTTGCTAAAGTACTTTTTGTTGTATATTTCTTTTATTCTACTCTTTTTTGCCAACTAGAGAAAACTATCTTTTTCCTTCTACTGTGTTGTCACAGTCACACTACCAAATTCCTTTCTTCTGTGCCTTATAATATCTCTCTCATAGTCACGCAAAGACTAAAACAGCATGTTGAGGTCCAGATAAATTTCTTGGGCAAAATACAAAATTGGCCGGTCAGATGAAACAAATTTTATTCGCTACCAGAAAAATATATTAAATATGTATATTTTTTTGTATATAATATATACAAAATATATATGTTATCGGCTATTATTTCTGGGACCGACTAAAAATATACATTTCTCAAATTTTTCTGCGATTGTTACCCAAATAGCTGGCCAGATTCAATATATTTTTTTTTTATCCGGTATACATAGATTATACAGTAATTACACATAGTTATCCATATATTATACGTAAATTATATATATAATTTATATATCCGTCGGCTACTTTTAGTTTAACAGATTAGGTGGACGGCTGTTTGGGTTAATTCTTTGCAGAGCCCATATACTAGCCTCGGCCCAACCAGTCAACCATTTGTAAGGATAACTGTCTGGTCCTTTAGGTTAGGAAAGGTTGAGTCCATTTGAATCTAACTTTGTCCATTTACAGACCATTAATCCAAAGTTTTTTGGGCCCTATCCCAAATGGGCCTCTCCTGTCAGAATAACCAACCCTCTGCTGCCCATTTTAGCAACAAGATCTAAGATTCCCAAAATTTAAGTGGGTTTCATTCCGCAAAAAGTAAACCAACATCCTGTGTTTTACACCAAACTATATGAGTTTACTAAAGTTAGCTAGTGAGAATGTGAATTGATTAAATAGCTTTAAGCGATAAACAATTAATATACGTAAAGACATATTCCTGTAGTTAATTATTGCCTTTTTGGCTTGAGGTATAAACCACCTACAGTTTTTTTCAAAACTTGAACTTGTTACTTGGTAATATTTTTTCTGCACGTAATTTACCTGAAATAAGAAAGATGTAATTAGACACTAATAACAGTAAGATCAAAAAAGTTGGAATTGTGGTCATTCAGTTATCACATAGAAGGATACAATGAGATTCACTTTGCAAACTTGTGGCTTGAATTCTTTTTAACTTTTGAATTATATCTCGTATTGTATTGTATAATTGATGACAAACTTAACATTTTGACATAGTTTGTTTCACTATATATGCAGAGAGTAGAGTGGGGAAAATTCAACATGGTAGAAGCAGAACGCCGATTACTAGCTAATGCATTACTAGACTTGTCAAACGAGCGTTTTGTACTTCTTTCAGAGTCATGCATTCCTTTATACAACTTCACCACCATATACAACTATATCATGAATTCGACGAAAACTTTTACGGAGTCTTATGATCTGCCGAGTTCTGTGGGTCGAGGTCGTTATAACAAGAAAATGCGACCCTGGATCACCCTCGACCAATGGCGAAAAGGGTCCCAGTGGTTCGAGGTCGATCGTGAAATCGCGATCGACACGATATCCGATCAGAAATATTTCCAATTATTCAAGAGATATTGTAAGCCGGCGTGTTATTCCGATGAGCATTATTTGCCAACTTTTGTGACTATGAGATATTGGTGGAAAAATGGGAATAGGACGTTGACTTGGGTTGACTGGGCCAAAGGTGGGCCCCATCCGACAAGGTTTATTAGGACAGAGGTGACAGCAGATTTGCTGAATCGGATGAGGAATGGGACCAAGTGTGAGTATAATGGGGAGCCCACTAACATGTGTTACTTATTTGCTAGGAAGTTCTTGCCTAGTACTTTAGATAGGCTTTTGAGGTTTGCTCCTAAAATCATGAAATTTGGTTGATAAGATATTTGTAATCTTGTATATTACTAAGTTCTTTTACGTTTTTTGTTTTTAATTTTGTTAATTATTTCTAGTTCCTTTCTTGGGACTGACAATGTCATATTGATTTCTATTCTTTGTTTGTGTTACGACTGAATAGGTTATTGTTGTTAACGGGGACAAGTTAGTGAAACTAGAAATAGAAATATTTCATGTTGTGACGAGTAAACTGGATTGATATACGTGATCAATATTTCGTACAGTTTCATAGTTACAATTTAATATGGCTGTACAATTTCATTTTGCAAGCCAAAAAAACAAAAATAATGAAGAAAGAAAAAGGTCAAAAACTAACATTTGTTAGTTTAAAGGATTTAAATCGCACACTTTATTTAGTTAAGATACTCATGCAAATAATAGAAAATCTAAAACCAACTAAAGACAAAAACTAATGGACTAAAATCGGACGTTATTTTCTCTACCTATTTTTAAAATATAAAAAGTGGTTTTCTGTTCGAGGACGACCGATAATAAACCAAAAAAATAAAAAATAAAGGAAAAAGACGTGAGTGTTTCAAATTGTTCAAGAGACTAATAGTCTGTTTGGTTAAATTCGAAAAATCAGCTTATTATGAAAAATAATATTTTCTAAAGTGTTTTTCAAAAAATTAAGTACTTTTGGAAAAAATCAGTTTTGTTTGGTAATCAATTTGAAAATCACTTTCGAGCAGTATTTTATTGTTGAACAAGCTTTTCAAAAAATGCTTTTAAGTATCAAATTACGAATAAGGAGATGAATATATTTACTTAATACTTAGTTAATATTATAAGTAAATAAATAATTTCAAAAATTTATTATTAAAGAAAATAATTAACTCTTTTTATTTTATTTAAGTAAATACGAAAATAAAATTTTAAAAGTACTTTAATTCTTTTCAGATAATTTAAATATATTAAAAAATTATTCAACAAATATAAAATATTCATCCCTGAAATCATTATATATGAGAAAGCTATCCTAAAAATAAAAAATATATTTATAGATTAATTTCTAAGTATTAGATTTAAAATAAGTAAGGTTATTTTGGTATGTATTATATTTGTTTAGGATATTTTTGGTAAGAAAAAAATTCAAAACTGCTTCTACTTCTAAGAAGAAATTATTTTTTTGTTTTTCTGAAGCTGCTTTTGCTTCTTCTCAAAAATATTTTTCCTCTAAAGAAAACTTGGCCAAATATTTTAAATTAAGGAAAAAAAATACTTTTGAAAGAAATATTTTTGGCCTTCCAAAAAGCTTGGTCAAGGCTATATTAAACCTCACACGAAGCAAGAACCGAACTCGTACCTTAACTTTTTCAGGTATCATTCTAATACTAGTACGTAATAGTTTATTACCTTTTATCTTTTTTAAACAACTTTCCAAAAGAAATTTTCTTGGTCGTTGAATCTCATAGAAAATTATAATTTTTTGTTGGCACTTCTTGTATTGTTATAAACTTGGTCGAAACCGAGTAACAATCTGCGTTACGGCGCCGAAAAGCGACGTGTTACACTCGTCGGAATTTGGTTGAATTGTATACACAAATTCAGATGTATTTATAGTGCGACTTCAAATTAAATAGGTGTAATATTTAATAAAATTCTTTTAAAATATATTTAAATGATATAGGCAAAAATTATTGAATTTCGGTGAATCAACGTATTGTACTCTAATTCCACCATTATTGAATAGGAAGAACTTAACGTGTTTCTTTTTCAAAATCTACTGTGGAAAATGAAATCACAATTGACTCGGACATTATGACTGACTACATAACCGCCGCATCTTTGTCTCTGTCAGTTTTATGATTTTTTTTATTTTCCAAAAAAGGCTCTAATCATTCCGTTGCTGTATATCTTTTTCTTGAACTTAATGATCCTAATTCCTAATCCAATTCCCATCTCCATCAGCTAATTATAATCTACTAATTACTATACCAAAAAAAACATCATACAGATATAGTTATGAGCCTTTAACATCAGGGCGAATAGTTGATAGCAGAAAAACAAAACTTTAATATAGAAATTGAATATGAGTCTTTAACATCGCCAACAAGTTGTAAATCTAGAAGAAAATTGTTTACCCTAAAAATCGAATAACAATTGAATTTATACGCGGTTTTAAGGATACGCGATCTAATTTGATACAAATGACGAGTAAAGCAATTTAAATTAAAATTAAGTAATGGATGTAAAGAACGCAAACCACTCAAGCTAGACACTGTTGATCGTTGGTTGATCCTTTTGGGCAGGGATTGATTATAATTGAAATTGGAACAGAATAATAAAATAATGATTCAAGAGACACAATCTGTAGCCATATTTTTCGATGATAAAAAAAGGTGTGCTTACAAGTGCGTGGCTATTCCCACACCGGAAGAGGTAATCACTACCCATGGAAGGTTTTTTAAGTATTTACACTTATCCCTTCACGTTGGGACCCTTGGACCCGGTCATTATTGCCTTCTATAAAAGGTACGAGGTGACCTTGGGCCAAATTCATCCTTCATTTTGGAGGGTTGTTATTCTTTTCCATTTTTTTTGTTTGTAAAATCGATGGATATCCTTTTACCATTGATCAACTTATGCGTCTGTACAGCCCCCGACTTTTTCGAGTGCGGGCTAGCAAGGCTCCATTCTCAAGTATCGACGAGGACCGAGACTGAGGTTGGTTAGGCCGATTTGTTTGAGTGAAAACAGCGGAGTTAATTTGGACCGAGAATATGCCGTTCCCAGAAAAATGGAATATGAATCGTAAGTATAACCCTTCCTTCGGGATTTTGTTTGTTCTCTTCACTTTAGCCCTTCTTCTTAACTCTTTTTTCTATTGTGCAGCTGTATGCCGGGTGTTGGATGCGGTCCCTCATCTCAAAGAATGGGTTGAAGGGATCGTATCCCAAAAGCCCTATTCCGAGCGCGCATGACGCGAACTTTCGAAAGGCCGGTGGGAGGCCCGATCTCATGGTGAGATAAACTTCTCTTGATGCTAATTCTATTTGCTGTCGATTTATAACTTTGCTTTGTTTTTTCTTCTGCAGGTTTGTCAAAAGATGTCGAAATAAGATATCCCCTTGTGGGCGTGATTCTCCCACCGAGCCCTTGTTTCGAGGCAGGATAAGGGGAAGAAAAGGACTAAACATCCAAATTCTTCGGACCTCAAGAGGAAAAGGCCAAAGAAAAGTTTGGCTCGTAAGCCCCAGAAAAGTGCTAGTGGTCGAGCGCTATCTCCGGATTCGTTGCACCGATTGAGGGATGAATCCGAGGGGGAAGAAGGAGATTTCGAATCTCGTGGCTAGCGTGCATCCAATCTCTGAAGGGCAGAAGGCCTCTGAACCGGAGGTAAATGAAGCAGATCTTCACAGAGCTGGGGAACACGAGGCCGAGGTTAGAGCCGAGGCATCCCTAGATACGAGGGCAGCATTGCAGGGAACTTTGTGTCCGATTGAGATTATCAATTCGCCTTCCTTCTCATGATCGATGTTCAACGAGGCCCGAATAGCCAAAGAATGTCCCCTAGAGGGAGATCATGAATTGAAGGACTCTTCCCAGGGTTTTTTCAACGTTGTGGACTCAACGACGAAAGATGTTCTTGGACTCGGTGATTTAGAGATATCGAGGAAGAGCTCATCTTCCGAAACAAGCGAGACTCCTTCTAGCCCAAAATTTGTCAATCGATTCCCTGCGCCGAGCGCTTTCCCTGATCGGAAATGCTCCGTATTCTTTACCCTCCCCGGGGATGCCCGAGTCATTTCTGCCCTTGTTGGGGCAGCCAGTTATCTCCGGTGCTTGCTGACCGAGGATGACCAGGCAAAAATGAACGAGGTGGAAACACTCTGCCTGTCCAACGAAGTTCAACAAGCGTTGAATCGAATAATTTTTTGACGTCCACTACTTGACGTTATTTACATATCTAGCGTTTACTGAAAAATGACCATAATATTTTCTTTTATGTATGAGGGCCTCGATGCTTCATCATGAAGCTTTTCTCCGATTCCGAGAGGAGTCGAAACGTCACTAGGCCTCAGATCGGGAGCTCATTGAGGAAATAGATGCCTTAAAAATATTAAATGTGCGTCTCGATGGAGAGATTAAGAAACTTCATGCTGATTTGGAGCTTGCAGAAGGATCGTGCTGATCTGGTCGAGCTTCGATCGAAGATGGATGAGGTTATAGCTGAGGACGATGGGTGGAGGACAAAAATAGATCAGTTGGTATCGGAGAGAGAAGTAGCCCGAGAACAGCTAGCTTTAGTAGAGGCTCAACTAAGAGCAGCAAAGGAAAAACTCGAGGTCCATATCAAGAAAATCGAGGAGTTTCAATTTCAAGTCGGTTCGATTACCTCAGATCGAGATAACCTGACCGAAGAACTACAAGTGGCCAAGTCGAAAGCTGCCTTGATCAAATCCGAAGTTGGAGAAATTGTGGCCCAGTATAGGGCTGATGCCGAAGCTGCTCAGAATCTATCAAAGAATATGGTTGATCATATGAGGTCGCAGTCTCGCAGCCAGGACCTCGAGGAAATCCATGCTCGCGACTTTGATTTATCGGCGGAGATCGAGGATGCTAAGGCGGCTGAATCCGAGGCTCGAAAACTAGCATTTCTAGAGGAAGATGATTCCAAGGATTCAGCCGGATCTGAAGAATGAGAAGGCCTCGGAGATCTTGAAGTTGATGCGAGTTCGAGACCCAGTCGCTCCTGTTTAAATATTTCAAGGTTGCTCAATTTTTGTACAAAGATTTTTGAATCATACATATATAAGGCTTGATTTCTTCAACTTTCAAATTTTCTCTTTGTTGCCTTAGCATTTTAGTTCGGGTATTGTCAATCAATTTATATGTTCTCGAATATTACCAACTCGGAACGGCCTTAACCTCTTTAATTGGGGCATAACCAAATAAACGATAATGCCCTCGAATATTATTAACCAAAAACGGCCTTAGCCCTTTAACTAGGCAATAGCCAAATAAGTGATATGCTCTCGAATATTATTAACCCGAAATGGCCTTAGCCTTTTAACTCGGGCACAGCCAAATAATCGATATGCCCTCGAATATGATTAACCCGAATCGGCCTAAGCCTTTTAACTAGGGGATGCCTAATAAGTCTTTTGTCCCCTCGAGTTCTGTTGACTCGAAACGGTCTTAGCCTTTAGAGTTCGGGGTTTCCCAAGTAGGTCTTATACCCGCTCGAGTTCCATTAACTCGAACGGCCTTAGCCTTTAAAGTTCAGGGTTCGCCTAATAGGTCTTATACCCTCTCGAGTTCTATTAACTCGAAACGACCTTAGTCTTTAAAGTTCGGGGTTCACCTAATAGGTTTTATATCCCCTCGAGTAAGTTTGTTTTTTAGACAGTAGTCCCCCGAGTGAGAGAGTGATTATTCGAACTCAGGTTAAGGTGTCCCTTGGGCTCGTTTTGATCGGAAGCAGGATGTTGTATACAAGAGACTTCTCTTTACTCTTGTTCATAATAGTAATGTATGTGTACAACTTGTGTTAGGGTTTTATCAGTCTATTTGAGCGCGGTTCATTTGACCATTTGGCCCTTACATTAAATCTTATTGATCTTCGACCTTTCAATCCGAAAATCTCTCTATGCTAAAGTGCCCCCAGTATTCGGGGTCGATTGAAGATAGGCCTCAAATGTTGTTGTCACTGATTCGCTATCGGCCTTCGAATCTAAGTTAGCACGATTTACTTGTTGTCTTATTAAAAACCTTGCCGTAAAATCCATTTTGGGACAAAACCGGTCTAAGGAAAAAACAGTGCAAAGCACACTTTTAGACCTAATATCCCGTATGGACCCTTGTTTGATACCTGCAAATGTTAGTTCGTAATGCAAATAAGAATAAAGAATAGGGTCGTACCTTAGCAGTAATACCGCTTCAAGTGACTTATATTCCAGTTGTTTGGTAGTTGTTTACCATCCGTTGTTTCGAGCTTGTAGGACCTCATTCCGGTGATTTTGATGATACAGTAAGGTCCTTTTCAGTTTGGTCCCAGCTTTCCCTCGTTCGGATACCGTGTGTTCGGCTTCACCTTTCTTGGTACTATGTCCCCCGATGTTGAATTATCGAAGGTTGGACCTTTTGTTGTAATACCTTTCGATACTTTGCTATTGAGAAGCTAATCGAACAAGGGTGGCTTCATGTCTCTCATATAACAGCTCTAAGTTCGTATTCATGGCTTCATGGTTTGATTCCTTTGTTGCATACCGAAACCTGATACTAGGTTCCCCGACCTTGACCGGTATCAAAGCTTTGGCGCCATAAACCAGAGAGAACGTGGTGGCTCCGGTGCTGGATTTCGCGGTATGCCCATAGGACTTCAGGAAATATTTCCTTCCATCTCCCTTTGGCATCAGTTAACCTCTTTTTGAGGTTTTGGAGTATGCTTTTGATGGTAGATTCGGCTTGTGCATTCCCACTAGGATAGTAGGGCGTTGATATGATCCTCTTGATCTTGTGATCTTCAAGGAATTTGGTTACTCTGCTACCGATGAATTGCTTCCCGTTGTCGCATACGATTTCGGCTGGTGTTCCAAATCGGCATATGATGTGATCCCAAATGAAATCGATGACTTCTTTTTCCCTAACCATCTCATACGCCTGAGCTTTCACCCATTTAGAAAAATAGTCAGTCAAAGTAAGTATAAATTGAGCTTTACCTGGTGTCCACGGAAAAGGGCCAACGACGTCCATTCCCCATTTCATGAACGGCCATAGTGATAGGATTGAGTGGAGCATCTCCCGGGTTGATGGATCATCGGGGCGTGCCTTTGGCATTCGTCACACTTTCGAACGAACTCCTTTGAATCTTTATCCATATCGACCCAGTATAACCGGCTCTGATTATTTTCCGAACTAATAACTCGACGCCTGAATGGTTCCCGCAGGTACCTTCGTGGATTTGTCTAAGAATGTACTCAGTATCACCCGGCCCCAGACATATCGCGAGTGGGCCATCATATGTTCTTCTGAACAGAGTTTCGTCTTCTGACAAACTTAATCGGGCTGCCTTCGTGCGCAGGGCCCTCGACTCTTTTGGATCCGAGGGCAGTTTACCGGAGCTGAGATATTCTATGTATTCCAATCCCATATTAGGCTCGTTGAGTTGATCTCAGCGTGGCCTTCTTCCACTACTGATCTCATAAGTTGTACAACTTCTCTTGAGTCGAACTCCTCGTCTTCAATCGACGACCCCAAGCTGGCGAGGGCGTCGACCTTGCTGTTTTGATCCCGAGGTATATGTTGTAAAGTCCATTCTTTGAACCGATGCAATGTCACTTGCTGTTTGTCTAAGTACCTCTGCATCCGTTCCTCTCTGACCTCGAATGTTCCATTGACTTGATTTACCAGAAGAAGAAAGTTGCACTTGGCTTCTATCACTTCTGCTCCCAAGCTCCTGGCTAGTTCTAGGCCTGCAATCATGGTTTCGTATTCTGCCTCGTTGTTAGTCAGTTTCACAGTTTTAATAGATTGTCTAATTATATTACCTGTTGGTGGCATTAATACGATGCCAAGCCCGGATCCCCTTGTGTTCGAGGCACCATCTGTGAAGAGGGTCCATATTCCCGAAGAAGTTCGAGTCAACCAACAACTCTCTTTCGACCTCGGGTATTAGGGTTGGTGTGAAATCGGCCACAAAGTCTGCCAATACCTGGGATTTGATGGCGGTCCAAGGTCAATATTCAATGTCGTATCCACTTATTTCTATGACCCATTTGGCCAATCGGCCCGAGTGCTCGGGCTTAGGCATCAGATTTCTTAATGGGTAGGTTGTTATAATGCATATAGGATGACATTGGAAGTATGATTTCATTTTCCTAGAAGCACTTAACAAGGCGAGTGCCAGTTTTTCTAGGAGGATACATAGTCTCGGCTTCGCCTAAGGTTCTGCTGACATGGTAAATTGGAAATTGCATACCTTGTTCTTCCCGGACTAGGACTCGCTTACCGCCATCTTTGAGACAACCAGGTAAAGGTATAATTGTTTGTCCGTCCTCGGTGTATGAAGCAACGGCAGGCTTGATAAATACATTTTGAGTTCTTCCAAAGCCCGTTGGTACTCTGGGGTCCATGAAAGTTGTTCTTCTTTTTCAATAAAGCGAAGTATCGGTAGCTTAATCGCCCTAGAGCAGCTATTTGCCCGGTCAATTTTTGCACGGCTTTCACATTGTTAATGACCGTGATATCCTCGATAGCCTTGATCTTTTCAGGGTTGATCTCGAATCCCCGATTCGATACCATGAATTCGAGGAATTTACCCGAACCCACTCCGAACGCGCACTTTTTCGGGTTCAGCTTCATGTTGTACTGCTTCAGTACATTGAAGGTTTGCTGCAAATGTATTAAATGGTCCTATGCTCTCATGGACCAACCGAAACAATCTTCGTTAGTCGTAAGAAATTGAATAATTTTTGTCCTAAGCTCGGGGCTCAACCCCCAGCCCAGGTATACCTTTCCAGTTCCTTGATAGTCGATTTTATGGTATCAGAATTTGTCGGGGATGATAAAAGATCAGGGAACCCCATAATCATCATCCTCGGTATATAATTGTTTAACCATATTGCCGAAGATGGTATCTATGGTTGATATTTTGTCCTGCTTTCGATCGCTTGGTTAGGAACCGTTGGTGTTGGCGTCACCTCCTCCACTGCGAACATTTCTTTCGTGGCTGGTTACTCACCGTAAACTATTTTAACTCCATCGGGCATCATAGATTTTAACACCTGGTGCAATGTCGAAGACACCGCCCTTATGTCATGGATCCATGGTCTCCCGAACAGAGCATTGTATCTCATGTCTCCTCCTATCACACAAACTTTGTTTCTCGAATGGTTCCAGCGGCATTTATCAATAACGTTATCTCACCCTTAGTGGTCTCACATGCCATGTTGAACCCGTTAAGTTCTCGAACTGTAGGAATGAGACTGGTCTAACAGGCCGAGTTGTTCAATGACCCATGATTGAATTATATTGGCCGAGCTACCTTGATCAATTAACACACGTTTAACTGAATTTTATGTATGAGTACGGATATTACCATCGCGTCATTGTGGGGTTGTACAATTCCTTCCGCATCCTCGTCGTTAAAAGATAAAGTTCCTTCCGTTGTATAATCCCGAGTGCGCTTCTCCCTAGTAATGGATATTTTGGTGCGTTTCAACATCGGCCTTTCTGGGGTATCGACTCTATGGATAATCATGTTGATCACACATTGGGTTCTTCCTGGCCTGTCAGTATGTCAGGGTTCCTGTTCCCGTAAAGATTTTTGGCTCGGTCGCTTAGGAATTCTCGAAGATGTCTGTTACTGAGTAACCAGGCTACTTCCTCTCTCAGTTGCCAAAAATCTTCCGTTCTATGACCCTGAGTGCCGTGATATTGCATATTTGATTAGGATCCCTTTGGGTCGGATCAGATTGCAATGGTCGAGGCCATTTAGTATCATTGATGTGACCAATAGCCGATACAATGGTGTCAGCATCGACATTAAAGTTGTGCTCTGATAACCGAGGTGCTTCTTTATGCCCGATGGGCCTTTCGAAGTATCTTTTGGTCATGACCTCCGGTTGCTCTGACCTCGGTCACTTCTCCTTTCATGTCTTAAGGAGTTTTTCCCGGATACGCTAATTTTTCTTTCCCCGTGATATGGCTGATGTCGATCTCTATTTGATCTTGGTTCACGATAAATATCCCTTCTGGTTTTGTCGTAAGCTCTAACGAGATAAATGGATCCCGAAGGGGCTCCGAGCTGATCGTCTTCGACCTTGATTTTCGATTGGTACCGGGTATGTATGTTAGCCCATGTGACAGCCGGGTACTCTATTAAGTTCTGCTTTAGTTGTTGCGAAGCCGCTGAGCTTCGAATATTGAGTCCCTGAGTGAAAGCTTAAACAGCCCAATCGTTAGTGACTGGTGGTAGATCCATCTGTTCCATCTGGAACTGGGATGCGAACTCTCTGAGTATCTTGTTATCCTTTTGTCTGACTTTGAAAAGATCCTATTTTTGCGTTTCGACCTTGATGGCGCCTGCGTGTGCCTTCACAAAAAAATCTTCAAGCATAGCAAATGAGTCAATAGAATTAGGAGGTAAATTGTGATACCATGTCATGGCTCCCTTTGACAGGGTCTCCCCAAAATTTTTCAACGGGACGAACTCGATCTCATCATCCTCCAGGTCGTTCTCTTTAGTAGCACATGTATACGCGGTTACATGTTCGTTCAGGTCGGTCCTTCCGTTATACTTGGGGATTTCGAGCATACGAAACTTTTTGGGGATCGGCTTCGGAGCTGCACTCGGTGGAAAAGATTTTTGCACGAACTTATTAGAATCCAGGCCTTTTAATACCGTGGTGCCCCTGGGATTTGATCTACCCTGAAGTTGTAGGTTTCCACCTTCTTGTCATTTGCCTCGATATTTTTCTCCCCAGATTCTACTTGTTTTGTCAGTTCTTCGAGCATCTTCATAATTTTAGGATTTGCCCCCGATTCACACCCGTTCGACCTTCCTACGATCGATTCATCCCTGCGGGTAACTTCCTTGGAGGGGTCGGGCTTGACCCTGTTCGAGATTTGGCTTTGATTTTGTAACTGAGATATCGCTGCCTGTTGGGCGTGTAACATTTCGAAGATCATCCGGAGGCTGATCCTGTCCTTTTCAATGTTTTGGGGGTTTTGAGTTACTGATCAGACTCCTTTATGAACACTATTTGAGGGGTCAGTAGGCTGACCCGCATCGACCGCCACGTGTGAATTAGCATCGATCGGGATCTCGTCACGGGGTGCTACGTTATTATTTTCGCCTTGGTGATCGAACTCGTTGTCAACATGCAGAGGTGCTGATTGAGAGTTTGACATTTCTGTATTATAACCTGGAATCAAAGACACTTCAAAGAGGAAGTGTGAAGTAATGTGCAATATGAAAATTTGTATCAAATATCCACTATTATCCTTAGTCCCACGGTGGATGCCAAATTGTTTACCCTAAAAATCAGATAACAATTGAATTAGTACGCGGTTTTAAGGATATGATGACCTAATTTGATACAAATGACGAGTAAAGCAATTTAAATTAAAATTAAGTAATGGATAAAGAACGCAAACCACCCAAGCTAGACACTGTTGATTGTTGGTTGATCCTTCTTGGGCAAGGATTATTATAATTGAAATTGGAACAAATGAAATAATGATTCAAGAGAAACAGTTTGTAGTTATATTTTTCGATGATAAGAAAAGGTGTGCTTACAAATAATTAGACCCCCCCTTATATAGTAGGGGAATCCTACATTTGGTACAATTCTATATAAGATAAAAAAATCCTCCTGATTTGCTAATTAAGTAAGCGGTTCCATTGATTTGTGCCGAGATTCCTGCCGCAATGCTTGACTCATTACGGATATTCTGGCTTTAGTTTCGGTAATCTTTCCTCGAACATTTTCGTGGTCGGGATTGATATCGGACCATGAGCTCGGTGTTCTCGGCGTCGGACATTGGCCTCGTGTTCCGTTTCGATGAAACTCGGGGTCAATCTTCTACCCTTCGTATTTCGAACCCGACCTATCGTTCGATAGTTGATCCCAATTTCAACCATATATAGTCGAGCCCGATTTCGACCACATACAGTTGGGTTCGACTTGGACCGTATACAAAAATAACTCCTTTTTTTGCGTCAAGGAGAGAGATACTATTTTTTGGCCAAGAAGAAATGACTTTGATCTCCTTTAAATCTCATATGGTGCATTTTTTCGGATTGTCTTAGTAAAAAAAAGGAGTAAAATGAAAAGAAATTTTCACAAAGAATTACAGTTTAAAGTTAATTATCACATGTAAATATGGTTATACCTAACTACCATTCAGAGCTAATGTTCAACTGTTATTAGCTTGTATCACTTGTATTCAGATGCGCAACGAATACAATATACATTACAACCTGTATAAACTATATTCGTTAGCGCAATGAATACAACAAGCCGAAATACAAGGGTGTTACAAAGGCTACAACCTGTATCGATTGGAATACATTAATTATCAACTGTATACAACATGCATCAAATGTATTCGTTCGCGTAACAAATACAACCAAGCCAAAATATATGAGTGTATACAAAATAATACAAGCTGTATTGACTGTATTCGCTCGCGCAGCAATTACAACCACGACAAAATATAAAAATACAGAAAAATAGAATGCACACATTGATAGTTGAACTCAAGACCTTCGCTTACTAAAATGCTCTAACCAATGGAGCTACAAGAGCAATGTGTTTTATTTCAAAATAATTAATCTTTTGTTTCAATATTACTTGTAATGTTACTGTAAAATTCAATTACAATTACGAATGATAATTTTTTTAAGATATAACTGCAAATGATAAATATTGTCATGTGACGTAATTTTCCTGAAAGGAAAGACAAAAGCGTTGGCTTCTTACAACAAATCAACTCTGCTACAACATTATGGTCAAAGAACATCAATCATTACATTATATTTCTCTTTTTTTTTTTTAAGTAAGGAGCTAGAGAATAAATTGGAAAGTCGAAATTAAGTCTTTTTCCCGTAAAACTTTCAGAATGATTTCTGCTATTTCTTCGAAAAGACGACTCCGTGTCCTGACCAACCGAGTTAAGACAAATATACTACTAGTACTAGTATTATTTTATTGATTACTGCTTTCTTATTCTCGGTAAAATGAAAAGTTTGACGATCTCTACTTGTTATCAAAAACGAATATATCATGTAACTTATGAATTTTTGAGTATGAACCTAATAATTTTTGCTTAAATTTTATATACTATTAAAAAATCTAAAATCTATACTAAATATCTATAAACAAATGATTACAAATCTAATTATATTATATATTAATTTGAGATAGTTATAAGAACTCAAAACTTTAAATCTTAGATTCATATATACTTGTTGCATATATAGGACTATTGTTACTCACTATATAGGCAATTCTTTGAAACTTCGCGTAAAGATTTGCAGCATTGTATTAACAGAGATTTCAAGGAAAGGTAATTCGAAAAAGTTACACAGCACTTAAATTGGAAATCTTTTGAAATCTGAAAATTTGCTTTTCATTATTTTTTAGACCAAAAAAAAAAATCTAATATGGATCAAGTAAAAGTAATTGGATGATGTCATAACTATAATAATTTTTCAAATAAACAGAAACGACAAACCATTGCTGAGTTTGTTGGAGCCAAAACGCACCAACGTTCAAACAGATTAGATACTAAACTCATTATTAGCATAGAAAAGAGGGATCGCAATTTTTATTATTTCCTTTTAAATTTCTTATAAAGACAAATATATGTTGGGATCTTTTTAAGTAACACCGGCCCCATGTTATTATATAATACTGATCGGGGACTTTAGTTATTTGTGTAATATTTTGAGAAAATACAGATAGTATGACATGACTAGCACATAGTATAATCACGTTCTTGAGCAGCAAGATAGTGTTACTATTTTAGTTTAGTTGGTAACATAATATAATCGTTAAATAACATGAATAATAGTTCAATCATTTTCTATATCATCTTCTAAAAATTCCCAATCCCCCTACTCACAATTAACAATGTTCTTTCTTGTTCAAGATTTAAATAATCATAGGCATGCCTCTAATAAAAGTCGAACTCCTACCTAGTTCAGACATGTTTATTAGCGGACCAATTCTTAGTAGTGTTCATAGATATACAAACGAGAAATTCAATTTTATCGTTCATTATAAATGTTATTTGACTTATAGGACCTTTTCACGGGATGAGCCTTTCCTTGCTTTACTTTATCCACCACTCTCCAAATCAGTTAAAAAAAAAAAAAGACAAAGGATTATAAAAATAGTATAGAGAGTCATTATATTGTACGGTTATTTTTTACCTTTAAATTGTAACTGGGCATATAAAATCATTTTCTCTATATATAATTGTAGCAGCAAAAATGAAATTTATTTCAAATGAACAAAATATACTTTTTCCAATTCAGGAATAACTAAAAGCAAAATATACATCCATACGCGGTTCATATCCTGTTCACCTTTTTTCCAAGTCTATGTAATGTCCGTTATTATAATCAACAAAAGTGTCTCAGTCTCTACTGCTCTAAAAGGTAGGTGCTATTTGTACATCTGTTCCTTTATAATTTCAAATTTAACAAAATGATTTTTTTAGCTCTTTTATCTGTAAAAAATAAATTTTTTACGTGTAAAAATAGATTCTTTATGTGTAAAAAAAATTATAGGGTCATAAAATTAAAAATAAATTTATAGAAAGCCAAAAAACCATATAACTATAGTGACTAGGCACATATAGTCAAATATATCCAATTAATTAACAAAAGTTAACTCTGCTTAAGTGGAACGTGGTTGCAGTGTGGGGTTGGGAAGTTCGTTATGTGTGGATGTGTGGCTTTTTTGGGCTTTCTCTTGTCCCAATCTTGTTGTCGACTCTTGTGTGTGTTGTGTGTGTTTTGTGGGGATGGAGACGTTAGGGACGGATTTACATTGTTGTTTCAAATTTTGTATATACATAAAAAAGTTTATTAAATATTTATAAATATTTAATTATAAAATTGATTTATTAAATATTTATAAATATTTAATTATAAAATCGATTTATTTTATATTAATTTAAAATCGTTGTAGAAATTCATAAATTTTCCTGCATTCGTCTAGGAAGGTAGTTAGATAGACCAAACTACTACTAATTGTATTATCCGTACTTTTATCTACCTTCTAAACAAAATTTATAGCCTATGAATATGATAAGCACTGTCTCCTATATGTCGTTAATTAATTAGTAATAATTAGTTTCTTGTCCGGATCTATGCTTTTTTGCTTAGTCTCAATTGTTAATTGGGAAGTTTTGGAGAGTTCTTTATATATGGTGAGTAAAGTCAATAAAATTCTTTAAAGAAGGAAAAAATTCTTTTATTGGAAATGAGGAAATTAAGATCCATACACGAACGTTTGCGTGCATATAATTCGTCGCATCTAGATGAATTTAACTCCTCTTTGTTCCCCCCTCTAATGATGTTTAAGAAATTGAATGTACTCCCTCTGTTTACTTTTACTCGTGCACTATACTAAAAGTATATTTTTAATTTTACTTGTCTATTTTAGCATATCAAAAAGAAGATAAATTTTTTTCTTCTTGTTTTATCCTTATCATTAATTACTCATTCCTCAAATTATTTTCTAATGTATTTTTTGAAATGTTATCATTATTGTGGGTGAAATTGTAAAATATATATTTTATTTTTTTCTTAAAGGAAGTGCAAAGTAAAAAATGAACAATTAAAAATGAGTATAGAGAATATATATATATTTTTATTGCTTTAATCTGTTGATTTGGGTTTTGTCTTCCATGTATACTGTTTCTTGGTTTCTTTGTGGGCGGAGGGTGGATTGTGGGTGAAAACTGTATGTAAAAGATACTAAGGAGTATTATGTTATTGAATTGGTGTGAGCACAAAACGTGAATAGTAGTTTTTTTTTCCCGTACCAAATACTTACTCATATTTAGTGCTTAATTAAATTACATTAGATTATCATAGTTAAGATAATTTAGCGGCTTTGAGATGAAAATATAGACAATTAAAGAATCATGGTTAAGTAATCAGAATCTGTCAAAAAAACATATTGTCCGTATCATGTATTTATTGAATTTGTGTTAACATAAAGATGCCATTTTGTAGTGTGTGTGTGTGTGTGGATTTATATGGGGGTTGACTTAAAGAGGGGCTTGACGTTAAAGTCGTTACATCAGGCTGCCTTAGGTCACTGGGAATTAAGCCTCTCTTGCCTAGCTGTTTCTTTCTTCATTCCAGGAAGCTTCTCTAATTACCCAATTAAACCGTTAATATTACAAATAACCCTATGCTTAATATTTATTCTTCACTTTTCAGTTTAGAAAAGCAAGGCTCCTACCCCTTTATATATAACTACTACTCTTTCAGCTCTTCATATCCACCTACTTACCCCATCTCTCATCATCTCTAAGCTCCACTTTTAATTTAGCAGTGTTTTGTGCTCAAAAAATCTTGAGCTTAGCACATTTTATTTCACTCAAAATAGAAATGGCTGCTAAACGGTATTTTGACGATTCCGATACCGACCCAAACCAACCAAATTACAAACGCATGAGAACTACACCTTCTTTTGCTTCGTATGTTCCCTCATCATAGATCACAACTTTTAATTTCCTTTCTAATATCTCTCAATATTGAAATCTAACTTATCCTTTCTTTGGTTATTTTGTAGTGTCATTAAAGAAGTGGTGATGGTGAAATTCTTAGACAACGTCTCTTCCGCCTTGGAACCTATGCTCCGTCGAGTGGTACGAGTTAATTTTAAGAACTTTACACTACTGAAAAATAGGAATTAACGACGGCCAAGTTCTGCGGCGATCAAGTTCGTAGTTAACTTCAGGGTTTTTGTTGTGTTTATCATTTGAACGTTAAATTTGTTAAATTTTTTTAATCATGTTAAAGTAATCAAACTTTACTCTTTATAATTGGTGAAATTAAATTTACAGGTTAATGAAGAGGTGGAAAGTGGATTAAGGCGTTACTCATGTCGTACCATAACGAGATCTCCTTCACTAAGAATCAAAGCTTTAGAACCATCAAATCTTCGCCTCACTTTCAACAAAAAACTCTCTGTACCAATTTTCACCGGCAGCAAAATTGTCGCCGGCGACGGCCACAATCTCCAAATTCTTCTGGTGGATACAAGCGGCGAAGGCATGGTTCCGACGGCTCTACCTTATCCTATCAAACTGGAAATCGTCGTACTCGACGGAGATTTCCTTTCAAAACAAAATGATCAAACCAGCTGGACTCATGAGGAATTTAACAAAAGCATCGTTAAGGAGAGAACTGGAAGGAGGCCATTGATTGCTGGTGAGCTCAATTTCACCATGCGTGACGGCGTCGTTTCTGTTGGAGAAATTGAATTTACTGATAATTCGAGCTGGACTCGGAGCGGGAGATTTAGACTTGGTGCAAAATTGGTCCAAATTGGAACAAGTGAAACTACTGTTCGGATTACAGAAGCCATTACTGAATCTTTTAGGGTTAAAGATCACCGCGGAGAATGTAAGCTATTTCTCTTTTCAATGTACTCTTTTTTAGTAGTCAAAGCTAACATTCTAAGTCGACAAGCATCCATGACTAATTATTCCGAGTGCTGCAGTAGTGCAATCGGAAAATTGGAAGGGACTTAATTCATATTTTGTAGCAATGTAATCTGTTTCATTTTTCGGGTTATTAATTTCATTTTTATTGATTATTAGTCGTAGTTAAGTGACCTAATAGTATTTGTAAATTTTTTTACACTGTATATCAATTAAACTCATAAATTTGATCATGTAAAATATTGCAGTGTACAAGAAACATTACCCACCAGCGCTAGGGGATGAAGTGTGGCGTCTTGAGAAGATTGGAAAAGATGGAACTTTTCACAAGAAACTCGCTTCAAATGGAATCAACACTGTACAAGATTTCTTGAAGTTGGCCACTGTTGACACACGAAAGCTTAGAACTGTAAGCCTCTACTGTGACTTCACTAGAATATTCCTTTAATCGATTAAGCTGCTGCTGAAAAATTGAGATAAGCGAACCTAAATTACATTTGAAAAAGAATCTTTTTATAAAGCAACTAATTGTTTATGATTACACAGATACTAGGAAGTGGAATGTCTGACAAAATTTGGGATGCGACATACAAACATGCAAATACTTGTGAGAAGGGATCTAAGTTATATATGGCCAGTGGAGCAAACTACACTCTCTTTCTTAGTCCAATATGTCAAGTTGTTAGGGCAATCGTTGATGGGCAGATCTGTGCAAATCGTGACTTAACTGGAATTCAAAGGGTAACATATTAACTTATCTAAGTTTCACTTTGAGATACTGTATTATTTAACTTAAACAGTTTTAATAACATATATACCATGGTATTTTTAGGGATATATTCAGAATTTGGTGAAGGAGGCTTACGCCAATTGGAGTTCCTTAGAAGAAGTTGATGCTCGGGTGAATGAGCCAGCACTGCTAACTCAAGGTACTTTATAGGCTGTTCTTCATATATTATATGCCCACCCATGCACAAAAAGTTGCTTTTAATTTAGTTGTACTTGCTAAATATTGTAGTATATATAAAGAGTTCCTTTTCGAAAAGTTCAAGTTTTTGGAATTAATAGTAACAGTCAACGCTCTTTGTTCTATATTTTAGTACGGTTTGTTGGTTACCATAATATAGTAATGATTTCTGATATGAACAGGAGAAACAGTGGTAGATCAATATCCGAGTGTTCTTTATCAGCAGCCGACAATGCTACGATCCTATCAACTGAACGCAACTTTGACAGATGCATCGGAACAATTAGTTGAATACAATGATTGGATTGTTAGTTCTAGCTACATTTGCCCCCCTGCTGATAATGGTGGTTTCTGATAACGGAGAACCGAGTTAAACTGTTTTTATTTTATAATATCAGTACAGAAGTTACATTCTTCTAGAAAAAACACGAAAGGGATGAAATTTATGCATCACGTTCATGTACATAGTGTGTAGGAACAACAAAATGTTGTAGAGGTCGCGCCAACCCCTTTGTAAAGATGCGTGGTTTGGCAATAGTAGAAGTCTGTTTTTTATTCCTTTCTCTTTTGTTTTAACTTCAAATCTGAAAGTTTTATTGTAGCGGTTGTTGATCAATTTAGCTGAATGAACAAATGCAATTAGTTTTTTGATTATGCATCTACATATATCTTCTTTATTTTACACCCTTATACAACTTAAAATATGTTGACCTCCCAAAAAAAGTTTGAGAGAAGTTGCTGCTGAAGTACATAATTATGCGTTGACTTCCTAACACCCTTTCTTCAAGTCACTGTTGAAACCTCTCCCATTTCATTGTTTTTTCCCAACCCTTACAAGTTTATAAAAGGCGCTTCTCACAAGAAGAGGCGGACCTACGTGGAATCTAGGGGGTTAAGTGGCATCTGTTAAGCTCGGGAAAAATCCTGTAAATATAGATGTATATAGGCTATATACCTTAATCATGTATTTGTAGAATTTCTGTAAACACCTAATGTGAAGATATGAGTAATTCTTTATTTCTTTAAGGATTTATATAGGGGTGGGGGTTGACTGAAGAGGGCCTTGACGCCAAAGTCTTTTTTATTTTTTTGGATTTTTATCGTTTAAAATTTACTCTTGCATTCTCAATAAGTTTTATTTGTAATTACGATCCAGTGTAGAGCTGTGTAATAGCATGAATATATTTCTTTTCTCTCAAGCTAAAGTACTATATTCGAACGAAACCTTTCTATTGCTTGATGTGTAACCTTTAAATAAGGAAATATGCCCCTTGAATTAGGGTTGGTAATGTAAATGAAATAATAAATTGGTCGGTTGGCCGAAAGTATTATATATATATATATATATATATATATCACCATTATTTTTGGGAGTGGCAAATTAAAAAATATATATTTCTCTAGTGAGTTCACCTAAAAATGTACATTTCCCCAACAATATGAAAACTGCTTAGAGGTAACTAAACAATTTGAAAGCGGGATTGAGGGAGGTCGCTCTTAGTTACACAATTTTTAAGAAGCTAAGCTCACTTTATAAGTTATCTCGAGATATCAAGTAGTTTAGGTGATTGAATAATTTAAAAAGATATTTAAAAATGCTGAAATTGTTAAAACAAGTGACTTATAGTTCGCTATACCAATTTTTGAAGCAATTCGATGTCTTCGTCAACTGAGTTGATGATGGTAAAGGCGATTTGTCACATAATTAGAGAATGTTAAAATCATTACTGAATTAACCTCTCCCTATGATCTCATAAAGTCTTTATGATAAAGAGTGTTTAATCCTCATGCGCTATCTGGTGCCTTACTCGGTAAACATAGTTAGAATCTTCATGTTGATATTATTATTTGGTAAGATAACTAAGAATTGGATCGCTAATAGCATAAGTCGTTTATTCCTTTGTAATGTATCTAATTGATATCGTAGTTACTTTATGGTTTTGAAATCAGTGAAAGATTAATTCTAAGCTAATTGGAAGAAAATTACTAATAACAAAGTAGAAAATTAAAGACATACTGATATTGCACACACTACTGCATAAGGATATTAATCTTGCAGGAAAGTTTCCTTCAGCGATATTGACAATAGTCAATAGGTATTACATCTTTTTCCTAAATTGGTCCTTTGTAGTAGCTCACTTTAATGGACAATTTTGCAGCTTGATGTACTCTGATCAATACAGTTAGATTTAATATCAATATCCTGCTATGCCAGACATAATGTGCTCTGATTAATCATCCTGGCAAAACTCACTCATAATCTGCTATGGCAAAGATAACCAATTAAGAAGTATCTATACCATTTACTTAAAGAATTTAAGAAATGAATTGAATTAGGATTGTTAAATTTAAAGTGCTGCATACCAGATATGTACATCCTCTTTAAGGTAAAGACGGTCCAAATTAATTAAAAGAAGACGTCAACTTTCAAAATTTTGGCAATCAAAAGAGCAAGTGCTCAGGTATCACCGTCAAGAAAACCACAAACTAGACAAGCTGAGGGCATAAACTTAGCCGGTACTAGAAGTAGATGTTGTTGACCTGCTACTGTTAGTCCATTTTGTAATAACTGAATCGGGTGAGAGAGATAAAGCGTTATTCTTCAACAGCCCAGAATCATCACCAGGACTTGCTTTCTTTGTTTCTCCTGCAGTTTTGTCCATACTCTGAATTCCCAGTAGAGACTTCAAAACCTCTTGCATCGATGGTCTCAAATCCCTGTCATTCTGTAAGCACTGGAAAGCCAACTCTGCCACGGCGGTGATCATCAACTTTACCTTCTCATTGGAATCAAAACCAAGACTTGGATCGACCAACTCATGTAATGCATTGCTCTGAATCTTGTTAATTGCCATATTTGACAGATTTATTTCGTATCGATGCCTAGAGATATCAACAGCTGGTAGGGAGGATATAAGCTCGATTAGTACCACCCCGAAACTATACACATCACTTTTACTGGTGAGTTGATAGCATTCATGATACTGGGGATCAACATATCCAGGGGTACCTTGTGGAGCTGTTGAGACGTGAGTAACATCAGTTGGGAAAAGCCGAGACAAGCCAAAGTCTGCTACTTTGACGCAGAAATTATTGTCTAGGAGGATATTGTTAGTTTTTACATCTCTGTGAATGACATCTGAATTGTGGAGATAGGTTAGTGCACTTGCCGTTTCTATGGCAATGCTCATTCGTGTATTCCATGAAAGTGATCCAGGCTTAGAGTGTTCTCCATGAAGATGATCAGCAACTGTGCCATTGGGAATATATTCATACACAAGAAGAAGCTCGCGGCTATGACGAGATGTGCATCCATAAAGGGTAACTAGATTTCGATGGTGCAAGTGTGTGAGGAGTTTGACTTCATTTCGGAATTGCTCAACCCTCTTGTAGTTGTTCTCATATAAACGTTTTACGGCAACAACACGTCCATCTCGAAGTTTACCTGTAACATATCATGTACAACCAGATGGTTAATGATTTGGATAAAATATTTAGGTTTAGTAGCAGGTTGGTAGTGAAAAGAAGATCACTTCAAGATAATTATTTTACCTTTGTATACTGTGCCAAAGCCACCTTCTCCTAGCTCTTTGTTGGAATCAAAATTGCTTGTGGCTTCTTGCAGTTCATTGTAGTCAAATACGTGAATTCCGAAATAGTGTGAAGCCTTTTCAGGGTCCGTTATTGAGGAGGGATAAGAAAGGATGCTACTGGAGATCAAAGACGAACCAGCGTCACTTTTCTTCTTTCGACGACGATAGAGAAAGAAAATTACACATGCCACAAAGGCAGTTAATGCAGCTGCACTTACACCTGAAAGAGAGAAATATGTGACCAGGAAGTTCGAGATCATTGTTGAAGAGAAGGACAATAACAAGATGAACAAGGTCAAAGGACAGTTACCTACAGCAGCCTTCACTCTGATATCTCTTTTATTGCCTGTAATGTAAACATAAACAAGTGATGAAATGATACAGAACCACTATAAAGAATCTCCTGTAGTATAATAAATCAACTGCTATCACCTTACTGTTTCTTATCTATGGAGGAATAAGGTGATTTTTTCCTACTCCGTAATGGATTACATAGTCAAACGTGGAATTGGACTTTAAGTCTTCTAGATTAAACATGACGTGTTCTGCTTTGAGGTTAGATTCGTTATTCGAGCACCACATTGCTCTATGCAATTCAAGCAATCTCAACATTTTAGCCTCATTCTCTTTTGCAGAAGTTGTGGGTAATTCATTTTCGCATAAACAGGGTGCTGACGTGATTCTACTGCATAGTTATAGTGCTCTAGAAACTCACTATGAAAAAACGGAAAAGAATGATTCATGATAGCGGTTACTGGCGCAATTTACAACATATGTTTTCCTTTTACAAGGTTGGACACAAATGATTCATCAGATTTCTGTCTTTTATGATCTATCCCCTCCTTAGTGTATTAATGGAGGAAACTTAACAAGCAAAACAAATAATAGAAGGAAACATGGAAAATAACTGTTGTAAAAACAATATTTAGAAAAGCCTGAATCCTAAGTTTGGTTAAAATGATAGAATATAAAGATATTCGGGTGAAAAAGTGAGAAAAAGTTGCATTTCTTACTAATGTCAAATGTCCAACTTCACCACCCTACTTGCAAAGAGAGTCAAATAATCGAGATGGGGACCAAAAGCTTAGACATTTCAATTACAAATTAGAAAAGAACAAGTAGAAAGGACAGGGAATTCGTGAAGTATTCAAATCTCTGCTTGGAAGGAGCGAAAGCATGGAAACACAGAGGGTTGAAGTTGTTTTATTTAGTCATTGCGTCCACATTTAGGAACGCGCTAAAAGAATACCCTGATGGAGACCTTTTTCAAGAATATATGAGTTAATCAATTTCAATCCGTTCTTTTTCCTGGCAATTCTATCACATATCATAGGTGAATTTATCTTTCTATAGATGTATTGTCATCTCCACCGTTCACCAATTTTGATATCCCTATCTCGCCGGTGAGGCTAAAACAAAACTTGCTGCTGTCTAATACTACTACATCTCAGAACAGGTATCAGCAAAAATGGCTTGTGCTGGGAAATCTGTAACTATATTTTAGGCTTTCACAAACTTGCTAAAAAATGCCCCAACAAATGTTACAAGGGATGAAATAAATTAGAAAGGCGTGAAACGAATTGGAAGTTTCCACCAAAATATGGGGAAAAATATTTTGAATGGACTATTCAATTTAGATATGTCTTGTCTGGGCCAAAATACTCGACCATATGCCAGCCTATTCTCCCTTTCTGGAGCTTCTTTGACAGTTGAAGGCTATGGGCTACCAGTTAGATTCAACTAATTTTGGCAAACAGAGTAAGTTAGATTAGGGAGATGGAACGCACCTTGATCTGTTACATAACCACAGTGATAGGAATAAGTTCGATCCCTACAAAGGCACGTTGGCTCCGTAAGATTTGTCTCTGACCAACATAACCCGCCTGACTTCTCGCAAACTATACATTCTGTGCTTTTGTTATACACCACATCAAACCCTTGCTTCAATAGCTCCAATATCTTCCTACTTCCTTCGTTCTTGAACTGCTCAAATGCCTTCATCACAACAGGAACCATAATCTTATGCTCACAACTCGCGAAATTTGGGCCCCAGAATTTTGAAAATGACTCATCTGGATAAAAACCAAGACTAGAGTTTCCATTGATATTGCAGCTAAAGGTGAACTTTTTCCATTCTGAAGGTATATCGAAAGGACAATCATAGAACAGGACGAAGGGTTGCAAGTCAGGACCATAGCGGAAAAGAGCATCATTCAAGCTAGTGTTACCAAATCTATCAGGACAAATGTCTTCTTCAAGATCTTTACGTGCAATTCTCATGGTTTGCTTTTCTCCATTGATGTCAAGTACGCGGAAATCATAATCGCCAATCTTCATAATGGGATAATGGTTGGCTCCGCATTCAAGCTCGAATTGTGGAAGACCACATTCTTGAGGTCGATCACCACCCCAGAAAGGAAAGCCGATGTTCTGAATAATCCCACAGCTATAGGAGCTATTACAAGTGGTATGCTGTTTATTTTCTTGGCCATAAGATAGTGAGGAAGTGATCAAGAAGAATATGAAGGTGATGATGGAATGGAGCAGAGGAAGAGGGAAGCTTTGAGCATGCATTTGTGAGAACTCATCAATGAGAGACTTGGTTGGCTGGAGAATACTTTGGTATTAGGGAAGATCGGTAAAATATATGATTCAATTGAAATGTCGTCCAAGAGTCAAAGTTAATCCAGTTTTGACTAACAAAAAATGTCATACTTGAGTATTATTATGGTAAACAAAGAAATGGCTGCTCCTTTTATGACTTTTCCAGTCATTATGGTAGAAAATTCGCTTTCAGCTTAAGAAGATTGGACGAAAATAAGGTTCTTGTTCACAACTAGAAGGAGAAATTTCAAACGAATAAAAAAAGGCATAGATATTATACGAAAGTTTTATTGGTAGCTTTCCATGCAATAACCTTGAAACTTTCCTCCGAGACTGTAAATGCAGTTCTAGATATTGAAGCTAATTTTAATAAAAAAAAGATAGGAAAAGGGGCGGCAATACTAATGTGGACAGGAAAAAAAACGTATGCCTTTGAAAATTCCCTCTTACGCAAGGAAAATATTTTATTTATAAATTTACGGATGATCCCTACAATTCTTTATTTTCTCCGCACATAAAATAAACTACTAATACTTATATCTATAATAGCACGAAACCTATTTCAATTAAAAACATAAAAGCTTATTCCTATATTAATTTCAACTACAAATCCTATTTAGATATAAAATAAATAAACCAACAAATATCAAATCCTAAGCAATTTAGGTTTTTTACGTTTGAATTAGTTTTCCAATATCTTAGCATGAAATATAAACTTCCAAAGTCTATATTCATGAGCTGACCGCACCTGATGACCATTGTCTAATGCGTCTATATTATTAAGGTTTTTTTCTTTTTTCTTTTTTCTTTTTCTGTGCCATGTGAACAAAATGGGTATTTTCAGTGCAGCTGATAGTCACAAACTACATCTTAGCAGAAAGAATAGGAGATTAATAATAAAAGAGAGATGGCTTCTTTAGACCCTGAGTCTCGTCCACAAAGGGGGCTTTCTTTTCGAATTGTCTTTTGGGTCGCCCTGTATCACTTAAGTGTAATATTTTCATTCGCAAAATGTTCTCATCTTTTCTAATTTTCTTCCCCACTTCTAATGGAGCTGTCCTTAAAAAGAAACTTTCAGAAAAGAATAGCTACCTGAACTAGGTCGTGAAAGAATAATCTCTAGATTGGAGTCATGGAGTGTTTATGAAACAAGCAGAACTTGCTTATATCAACGAAGAAGATAAACCAGTTTATTACATATTCCAATTACGTGGAAAAGAGGAAAAATTCCAAAAGAACAGAAAAGAAACATCATAGGTATCAGAAGGTCACTCATTTCCTACCGATTCATATTACCGAAACTAATCGGGCATTTGGACATAAGAATTGTAAAATTTCATAAATTAAAAAAAAAAAAATTAAGTGAAAATAATATTAAAAATTAGAGTTGTGTTTAAACATGAATATAATTTTGGGTTATTTTTAAAATTTTGTGAATGTTTTGAGTAAAATTTTTGAAAAACAGCTATTTGGTATTTTTTAAATTTTCTAAAAATTCCAAAATTCATTTTCAAGTGAAAATTAAAAATTTTATGGCCAAACATCTGATTTCTAAAAAAATAAAAAAAATTCGAAAAAAAAAAAAAAATCTTGTGTCCAAACGGACTCTAAGTATGCCTTCGGCCATAGATGCCAAAAAAGTTTTCGAAATAGAATTTTTAATCTGAAAATTGAAGTTATATTTGAACATGCTTGAAAAAAAAGTTAAAGTTTTATAAGTAGGGAAAAAAAAAATTCGAAAAACTTAAAATTTTTGATTTTTGAAAAATTTATTTTTGAAAACTCTCCAAAAATTTACAAATTTTCATAGGCAAACACGTTTTTAAAAATATTTTCCTGAGAAAAGCAAAAATATGTGTATGGCCAAAAACAGTTGGGCTAGGACAACCTTTAATGGGCCTTTTAGCTACACTGCCTACTGGGTTCATTTTGGGCTCTCTTTGTAGATTATTCAAGAAGAATTAGCCGTCCACCTAACTGATTAAATTAAAAATAGTTGGTGAAGGTATAGTATATATATAATTTATGTATTATATATTGTATAAACATGTATAGTCAACCTATAATATATATAAATGGCTAGAAGGGAAATAGTGAATAGGCAAGGGAAAGTAGTACTCTGATTCGTTTGAATTCAAAGTAGGTAGAGAATAGAAATGGCAAAATGTTAAGAGTCAAATCCTAACATCAGCTGCTCAACGAAACCTGATACCATTGGCAGATAAAGATACTCCTAATGAATAAACGCGTACGCCAAAAATCAGAAGATTGGACTTTTTGGATCAGATAACATTTTAAATTAGTAGTTGGGAAAAATAAGTGATATAAGCTAACCTTTGCATCAATATTCTTGTGCAGGACGGACGGTGATTCTTCTTTTTTTACTAAGGTTTGTGGAATCCCTCTTGACTAACCAGCCTTTAAGCCAGGTTTAAAGGATTGATTCGGTATCAATACCTCCCGACTTAAAATTAAGGAATATGGTGGGATAGATGTGATTCTTTCACTTTATAGTAAATGTTTTGGAATGGAGAAATTTCTCGTTGGAAATGCTTCCCCATTTAACGAATTTTGTATAGTTAATCAATCCAGTGAATTTCAAAAATTAGGTGAATAAACCGAAAATAATGGGTTGTGGAATGATCTTTCTTATATAGAATATCTAAGAAGCAAAAAGTTCTTAGTGTATCAATAAGCTAAAGTGATACTGTAAGTTGTTTCATGCATATATAAACTCGACATTTTATTTGATTGTAAATATAGAATTTTAATAGTTGAGTTGGTTGAATACTTGAACTTTCACCTTGTTGGTGAGGGTTCAATTACTATCTTATAATCCCCTTCACCATTTAAAAAAAAAATGATTTGATTGTTAACCAACAAAGAGTTTAACAATGAAATGGACTTATAAGCATCAAAATATGAAAATTCAACGTCAATTTTCTAAATGCTATAAATAGTACTATTAGTGAAGTTGATAAAAATAAAGTTGGGCGTACCTTTACAATGATCAAACTTAACGGTACCATCTTTGCAAAAGCACAAGAGATTCTGGGTTGAATTGTTGAAACCACACCGCCCGTGTGAGTCCTCACACTTGCCGCACTCAGACGCGCTCCGCCAGTCCAGCACGAAACCCTCGTCCATGGCCCCACCAAATCCTCCGATCCAATCATTGTTCTGGAAGCTTACCCTCTCCGTCACCGTCGCCACCACTTTCTCCTCACAAATCCCAATCCAGTTCAAATCTTCCGGCTTACTAATTTCCCCAACATAAAAATAAGATGCTTTTCCACCTGATTTTATTAAGCACTCCGCGGGATAAGCTTGAGGTAGAGATTTTGTACAATTGAAATAAAACGTAAGTTTCAGATTGGAATCCGAATAATCCAATGGCAACTTTTCCAATGAAAGGTCATGACGTGCTCTGGGGCATTTCACGTTGAAAACATCAATGTCCACTAGAGTGAGGGAATGGGTTTCATAATCTATATTTTTAACGTAGAAAGCATCACCCTGAAGGTGAAGAATAGGATATGGTTGAGAATGAGAAATAGAGCAGTTGATGCCAAATCCAGGGTAACCACAGTACTGAGGAGCGGTTGCGTTGTAATTGTCAAGCCTCCAGAAAGGATATGAAACTTCAACTCCGTTGCAGTTAAATTTAGGACAATATGCATAAGACGGAGCATCATCATTTGCACTGGATTTGACAAAGGAGAAAAACAGAGAAAGAAAAAGAAGAGACAAGAAGAAATAGAAGAAGGAGAGAGATTGATTCTGAAACATGGTCAATGGATGTTGAATAGTAAAATGTAATGCTGATTGGTATATACTAATGCATGTAGTATCTTTAATTATTGCAGCTTCAAGTGTAATATGCTTTTAAAATTGGAACTTGCAATTATATATTCTAGTTAGTATGAAGTATGAAACGTTGAATTTAGGAGCTGAAATATTTGTTGTGAAGCTTTATACAGTCACACGGGTAGGCACCGAACTATTTGGCTCATTTATTATTGAGTATTTGATTTCTTAATATAGGTACTGACTGTAGTGGAATTTCTTTTTTAAGATTTTTGGCATTGACTTTAGTGGAATTTCTTTTTTGAAGATTTTAGTTATATTTATGTATTGGGAAACATAAAGAATGGGGAAGAAGGTGAGTCGTATTATGCTTTTGATTCCAAATGCACAAGAAAATATACTGTCAATCGCGACGTCAACCAAAAGAGGAAAAAAGAAGGAAATAGCAACGCTGCTTCCCTTTATATTGCAGTACAAAATAACGAGCTTCCTCGGCCACGCCTATTTGCACTTTAGCTACAGAAAAAGGTATAGATTAATCAAAGAGGATTACAGTAGTACAACACTGAAAAGAGAAGAACATCTAATATGTTATGATATTTGATTTCACGTACAAATACTTTGTATTAGCTTAATGGCGGAACTAGGATTTTCATCAAAGAATGTCAAAATATAAAAAGTAAACAAACGAAAAAATCAAAGGAAGTCAACATATAATTATATATACTTATAAAAATAAAATTTACCTACCTACATAAGGATGTCAGTTGACACCCCTTGAGATAAGGTGGTTTCATCGCTGCTCCAACAAAATACTGATGAGATGTTTGATTCGCGGACAAAATTATGGTGGGTGTATTGGGTCGGATACAACCGAGCATATAAGGAAGGTCGGGCTCAAGTGTAGTTCAAGACCGGATTAGTTTAAATCGGGATCAGCATTTCGGGAAGGAAAGCCAGAGGTCGGGCGTCATTGGATTCGGAACAGAAGCGATCGAAATAAAGCAATCGACACCGATCGGGGAAGATGCATTTTATGGTAAAATGATCAATTTCATATAACGGGAAGGCTGGAAATCTTCCGGAACACTGATATCTCGGTGGGAATCACGGTCTCAACCATCAGAGACGTTAGACCAGTGTTTCTAGGGATATTCCATCCTATAATTAAGTCGATTTATCTTGTAATTAAGTCTTTTACCATATGTAGAACTCTCCTCTTACCTATAAAAGGGGCATTCAACTTCATTGTATGGACACGAAAGACACACTGGAATACTGATTATCATTTTCTATCTATCTCTCATCAAAGTTGTCTATTTTTTATTGCATATTGCTCCATTACAGAAAATTCATTCCACCTCAACGGTTTGATCATCCCTTTATTTACTTAAGTCAATTATTATTTTTATTGTTATATTTTTCGTTGTATCGAATTATTTCACGTATCCTTAACACCGCGAATAAATTCAATTGTTGCTCGAATTTTAGAGTAAATAGTTTGGCGCCCACCGTGGGGCTAAGGATAATAGTGGATTTTTGATACAATTCTCTGTCACACACTATTTTACGCTTGTTCTTTGCAGAATTTTCTGTTTTTCATATTACAACATAGTCATGTCGCACTCACTTCCCATCAGCAACGAGTTTAACCACCAAGGCGAAAATAATATTATGCCCGGAAACGAGGTCCTGATCGACACCAATTCTCAAATGGCGGTCGACGCTGATCAGACCTCTGACCCGTCGAACAGCGTTCGGGGGGAACGCCATTCAGGGACTCAACATAATGGAGGAGATGAGATCAGCCTCAAAGTGATATTTGACATGCTGCAAGCCCAACAAGTGGCCATCGCTCAATTACAAAGTCGCAGTCAGATTCCGGACAGAGGCGAAGCCATTTCTTCTCGAAGGATAGCTCCTCAAAACGAGCCAGTCACAGCACAACCGGACGAAAGCGGTTCGGGAGTAAATTTCGAAATCATAAAGATGCTCGAGGAGCTGACTAAGCGGGTCGAGTCAGGTGAAAAAAGGATCGAGGTTAACGACAAGAAGGTGGAAACATATAATTCGAGGGTAGACCAGATCCCGGGAGCACCCCCGGTGTTGAAAGGTTTGGACTCAAAGAAGTTCGTACAAAAACCTTTCCCATCCAGTGCTGCTCCAAAACCGATACAAAAAACGTTCCGCATGCCGGAAATCCCCAAATACAACGGGACCTCAAATCCAAATGAACATGTAACGGCGTACACTTGCACTATAAAAGGGAACGATCTCGAAGACGATAAAATCGAGTCCGTCCTTCTGAAGAAATTCGGAGAGACCCTGTCCAAAGGAGCGATGACATGGTATCACAACATACCACCGAACTCCATCGACTCCTTTGCCATGCTCGCAGATACCTTCATCAAGGCCCATGCAGGCGCCATTAAGGTCGAAACAAGAAAGTCGGATTTGTTCAAAGTCAGGCAAAGGGACAATGAAATGCTGAGAGAGTTTGTATTTCGCTTTCAAATGGAGCGAATGTATTTACCACCGGTCACTGATGATTGGGCCGTACAGGCCTTTACTCAAGGGCTCAATGCCCGAAGTTCAACGGCATCTCAACAACTCAAACAAAGTTTGATTGAATACCCGGCTATCACTTTGGAAGACATACACAATCGGTATCAATCGAAGATCAGAGTAGAAGATGATCAGCTTGGAGTCCCATCGGGGTCAGCTTACCCTATCAGAACTTACGATCGGACTCTGAGGGACAATTATCGAGAGTCGAGGTCACACCGAGATAGGCACCGACCATACTCAGGCGATCGAAGATGATAACAACAAGGTCGGGAATCCAAACTAGAGTAAGAAT
>MCJB01038137.1:0-43234 GCA_002018475.1 Nicotiana obtusifolia
GAACGTGTTTTGAGTGTAAAAGAGCTAAGTCTAGGTCTAATAATCATGGTTTTTGTACTCCCTTACCCGTTCCTACTAGTCCTTCGGTAGATATCTCGATAGATTTTTTGATGGGGCTGCCGCGATCTAGGGGAGGTCATGATAGAATTTATGTGGTTGTTGATAGGTTTTCTGAGATGGCTCATTTTATTCCTTGTAAAAAATGTGATGATGCACAACATGTTGCTTCTTTGTTCATTGCTAATGTATTAAAGTTGCATGGTGTGCCTCGAACTATTGTTAGTGATAGGGATGCAATGTTTTTTAGTCACTTTTGGAAGTGTTTGTGGGGTGCTCTTGGCACCAAACTTTTGTTTTCTACATCACATCATCCACAGACAGATGGTCAAACTGAGGTTGTTAATCGAACCTTAGGAGCTCTTCTTCGAGCTTTGACCAAAGAGAACTTCGGCACTTGGGCTGACCGATTACCTATTATGGAGTTTGCATATAATAGAACTGTTCATTGCGTGACTAGCATTACTCCATTTGAATGTGTTTATGGTTTTAATCCTTTGATACCGCTTGATCTTGTTCCTTTGCCGAGAGATGCAGTTATTAGCGTTGACGGAGAAAACCGGGTAGTTGCGTTGCTCGAATTGCATGCTAAGGTGAGGAAAACTTTGGAGGATGCTTATGAAAAGGTAGCGGTCAAGAAGAATAAAGGAAGGAAAAAGCTGGACTTAAAGAAAGGTGACTGGGTTTGGGTGCACTTCCGGAAGGAAAGATTTCCGAACCATAGGAAAGGAAAGTTAGCTACGCGGGGAGATGGACCATTTCAAGTGTTGCAGAAGATCAATAATAATGCTTATGTCCTAGATCTGCCTGATGATTATGCTGTCTGTAAGACATTCAATGTCACTGACTTGACTCCTTGTGTTGCTTTAAAATATGAAGAAGGTTCGATTTCGAGGACGAAAACTTCCCAAGAAGGGGAGGATGATGCAGGTCAACCTGATCATGATACGTTTAAACCTTCAAGACCATTCACGAGAAGTCAAGCTAAAGAGCTTCATGATGCACATTTGATGGTGAAGAAGATCCAAGCGTTTGGCGTATGAAGTTTGCGTTTGGCATGTATTATTGTATAGTTATGGAAGACATTAATTCTTACTTTTTTTGGAGTCCTGCGTGACTATTTCTTAAACTTAGCCAAATTGTGGCCTTTTTGTTAATTAGTTGTTTCCTAATTGATTTAGGTTAACTAGTTATTCTTTTCCTAGTTGATTTAGGTAAAGACTCATTCTATATAAGCCTAAACACTTCATTATTTTGATACCTTTTGACATTATTATCAATCAAAAAACGGCAGCACATTGCTCCCAAAATCGTGTGAATTAACTTGTCCAATTTTGGTGTGATTCAAAATTGAACTTGTTCCTTTGTTTGATCGAACAGTTTGCAAGACCATTGTTGTCTTGAGGGTTGTTCGTATAGTATAGGTAGTCCGTGCCTTCATCAAGAAGGTAAGTAGACTAGTTCCTACTTGTTGTCTTGATAGTTCATTGAGCGTCTTACTTCTATCTTTTGTTTTCTTGTTTTCACTTTTTATATTGCATCACCCTAGATGGGTATGATGTTATTGGGATTTTGATATTGAATATAGTTTCAACGGATGATTGATATTTATTTACTTCTTATTCTTCAAACAATTGTTGGTGGTTGCAAACATTAACAAACGCCATTTAATTTTACCCTTGCTTGGGAAAGTGGGGTAGAATTTGGTAGAAGTAAATAACAAAGACTCAAGGCTTTAAACCTTGTTTAATAAAATCGCTTAGGAATAAGTAGGTTTTAATTTGACATTAATTGATTGTTCTTAATCACAACTCTTTTGTATTTGGGAAAATCATAAAGAGGACATATTATCCAACTATTGTAAAATATTGGGTAGTAAATTAGACATCAATTGCATATCAAGAGAGTCTTCCGTTGGAAATATACAATATTAATATCAATAGCATTATACTACATTAAAGGGGACACAACCTTGGTTTCTTTAAATCATATTATTTACATTCATAATATTGCAACTAGTCTTAATTTAAACTTAAATTCAATATACCTTTTTGTTACGGATACTTGATAGAATTACGACTTAGTTGAGTATTACACTAATTAAGTAAACGTTTCACACCTATTCCATGTGGGATTCGACCCCAACCTTGTTGGGTTATTATATTTGACACCGACCGCTTACACTGTCTATTAAGGTGTAATTTGAGCGTACCAAATTTTGGCGCCGTTGCCGGGGAATACTATTTTAAATTAGTAATTAGTGTATACTTTACCATACGTCTGATTCTATTCTATCACACTTTGTTTGTTTTGTTTGGTGTTGACAGGAGAACATGTCGGACTATGGTGATGATGTGGAGTTGGACCCGGAAGGAAATCCTTTTGCAGACATTGAGGAGTATGTTGAGGATACAAATGCTATTGTACCTCCTGCTATTGGTGCTGCTACCTTCAAAGTGGAACACAGATTAATTCTGATGCTGAAAGCGGAGGGATTTTTCAGGAATTCCATAGATGACGACCCAACACAACACCTCAGGAATTTCTTGGGTGTATGTGCAACGCACAAGCAGAATTATGTCTCCGACGATGCCCTGAGGTCGAGATGCTTTAAGTATTCTCTAGCTGGGGATGCGAGAAAATGGCTCCAAAATCTTCCTCCAAATTCTATACATTCATGGCCCGAACTTGTCCGAGCATTCTTGTCGAAATGGTTTCCACAAAGCAAGAAGTCAGAGCTCAGGGATAAGTTCGTTTTCTTCAAGCAACTACCAGGCGAACAACTACATGAAGCGTGGGATCGCTTTAAACTATACTTGGTGAGGTCCCCAAACCATGGTTTTCCTGACTCCATTTTGTTGAAAATTTTTATATGGGTTTGGATCCTATGAACCAATCAACAGTGAAGAATGCAGCTGCTGGTTCTTTTATGGACAAATCCTTCGCTAGGGTGACTCAAATTTTGGTTAAAATTCCAAAGCATAACCAAGCTTGGCATTCAGAGGACTCCACAGGCGGAATTGCAATTGGCTCTCCTTCTTTGAACAACTTGATCAAGGAAAATCAAGAGAGAGACCAAGTAATTGCAGAACTTGCTACGAATGTCAATGTGTTGACAAAGCTTTTCACGGAAAATCAGAAGAAGAAAGTGAATGTGGTTGAGAATGTGCAGCCGGTACCAAATGAAGATTATGAGGAGGCAAACTATGTCAATAACTCTCAAGGAGGGTACCAAAGGCAGCACTATCAAAGTCAAGGCTCTCAGAATCAGTGGACACCAAACCCACAAGGGCAAGGTCACCACCCATGGCGAAACGACCAAAGTGGTTCTAACCAAGGAAACTGGAACAGCAACAACTTTGCAAATCGAAGTTCCAATCCTTATGTTCCTCCAAAGGGCCAGTACTCAAATCAAGCTAAATTTGGAGAGCATGCTTGAAAGGATACTACCAAACCAAGAAAAGTATGATAACTCCATGAGGAACATGACTGAGTTGGTTGGCTCTCACACTGCGGCGATTCAAAAACTAGAATTGCAAATGAGAGATCTTTCTTGTGAGCAACATCCACAGCAGAAGGGAACACTTCCTAGTGATACTATTGCAAATCCAAAGGGAAGTGGGAGTGGCCCAACTTCCCATATCATGGCTATCACTACCAGGAGTGGGAAGATACTGCAAGGAAAGAATGAGCAAGCAGTTGATGTGGAAGAACTTGAAAAAGGATTCGAGGTTGAAGAGCCCAATGTTGCTGAAGTGAAGAAAACTCTAGAGGTTGTGCAAATCCGCGATGAGACCCGAGAAGGGATGAAGGAAAAGGCAGAAGAAACGTCAAACATTCTTCCGCCGATTCCTAGACCCCTTCCTCCTTTCCCTCAGAGACTTGCAAGAAGAGTTGACGATAGCAAATTTGAGAAGTTCTATAATATTCTCAAGCAATTATCTCTGAATATACCGTTCTTGGAGGCTTTTCAAGAAATGCCTGGTTTTGCTAAGTATCTAAAAGATTTGATCACAAAGAAGAGAACCACCAAGAATGAGGTGGTGAATATGACTCACCGGGTCAGCTCTATTATTGCTACAAATCCTATTCAGAAGAAAGAGGACCCGAGAGCATTTACTATATCGTGCACTATTGGAGTGCGCGATTTTGTAAAGGCACTTTGTGACAATGGGGCCAGCATCAATTTAATGCCGCTTGCCATTTACAAACAAGCGGGATTAGGAATGCCAAGGCCGACGAGTATGAGGTTGCAAATGGATGACCGTTCAATCAAGAGACCAGTTGGTATTGTTGATGATGTGATTGTGAAAGTTGGGAAATTTCATATACCAGCTGATTTTGTAATTCTTGACTGCACTGTGGACAAGGAAATCCCTATTATCTTGGGAAGACCATTTTTAGCCACTGGAAGAGCCCTTATGGATTCGGAACGTAATGAAATTAAATTCCGAGTGAACAATGAAGAAGTTACCTTCCAAGCTAGTAAGGGTATGAAGCTACCAAATGAGTACGAGAGCATTTCAGTGATTGGTATTGTTGATGAAGTAGATGATGTTGTTGAGATGAAGATCGAAGAACACTGCCTAGGTGAAGCATTGGCAGCTATATTGGTAAACTTCGACGGCGATGATATGGACGGTTTTATGGAGTCGGTGAATGCGTTGGAGGGGTGTGGTTCTTACTCATATACTCCACCAAAGCTGTCCCTTGATTTGGAGAATAGAGCTACACCTCCTGCAAAGCCGTCTATCATTGAGCCACCACAAATAGAGCTCAAACCACTTCTTCCGCATTTGAGGTATAAATTTCTTGGCTTAAATAATACTTTACCAGTAATTGTTTCTGCGTTGTTGAATGATGTGCAGGTGGAACAGTTGCTGAAAGTTTTGAAGGAGCATAGACAAGCCATTGGTTGGACAATTGCGGACATTCGGGGGATCTCTGCTGGAATTTGTGAGCACAAGATTCAGTTAGAAAGTGGGACCAAACCCAGTGTGGAACATCAGTGACGGTTGAAACCGTCAATGCAGGAAGTAATTAAGAAGGAAATAATCAAATGGCTGGACGCTGAGGTAGTTTACCCAATTGCTGATAGTTCATGGGTGAGCCCGGTGCAATGCGTGCCAAAAAAGGGAGGCATGGCTGTGATAAAAAATGAGAAGAACGAGCTTATCCCAACAAGAACAGTAACCAGATGGAGGGTATGCATGGACTATAGGAAAGTAAATAGTGCCACATGCAAGGACCATTTCCCTTTGCCTTTTATTGATCAAATGCTTGATCAGCTAGCGGGAAAGTCCTTTTATTGTTTCCTTGATGGATACTCCGGTTATAATCAGATCAATATTGCTTTGGAGGACCAGGAGAAGACAACATTCACATGCATTTGCTTTTAGCCGGATGCCATTCGGCCTATGCAACGCTCCGGCTACCTTCCAGAGATGCATGATGTCTATCTTCTCCGATATGGTAGAGGACTTTCTTGAGGTTTTTATGGATGATTTTTCGGTAGTAGGTGAGACTTTTGAGCATTGCCTGAAGAATCTCAAACAAGTGGTCAAGCGATGCGAAGAGACAAACCTTGTGCTAAAATTGGGGAAAAGGCCACTTCATGGTGGATGAAGGTATTGTTCTGGGACATAAAATCTCAAGGCGTAGAGGTAGATAAAGCTAAAATAGAAATCATCTCTAAGCTTCCTCCACCCACGTCCGTCAGAGGTGTTCGTAGTTTTTGGGGGCATGCCGGATTCTACAGGCGTTTCATTAAGGATTTTTCTAAGATTGCAAATCCTATGTGTTAACTCCTTGAGAAGGATGCCAGGTTCGTCTTCGATGAGAAATGCCTTAAAGCTTTTGAGGAACTTTTCCATTATTGTCACACCTGATTGGTCACTCCCTTTCAAACTTATGTATGACGCCAGTGGTGTAGCTATTGGAGTGATGCTGGGTCAACGACACAATAAAGTTCTTCACCCAATCTACTATGCTAGCAAAACAATTAATGAGGCGCAGATGAATTACACAGTAACTGAGCAAGCACTATTGGCCATTGTTTATGCTTTCGAGAAGTTACGTGCGTATCTGCTGGGCTCCAAAGTAATTGTGTACACCGATCATGCAGCTCTCCGCTATCTGATGGCGAAGAAAGATGCGAAGCCGCGGCTAATTCGATGGGTTTTGCTGCTACAAGAGTTCAATTATGAAGTGATGGATCGAAAAGGAACACAAAACCAAGTGGCAGATCACTTATCTAGAATTGAAGAAGCGGGGAGACAAAAAGGAGAGCTGGAAATCAATGATGCATTTCCAAATGAACAAATACTGGCGTTATCCAACACCTTTGCACCTTGGTATGCAGACATCGCAAACTACATAGTCAAAGACCTTATTCCGGAAGGGTTGGAGTCTTACCAAAAGAAGAAGTTCGTGAGGGATTGTCGAAACTATTACTGGGAAGAACCCTTCTTGTTCCGTGTTTGTATGGACAACATCATCAGGAGATGCGTGCCTGAGGAAGAAATGCTACAAATTCTAAAATCTTGTCATGACTCACCGGTTGGGGGTCATCATGGGGGAAATAGAACGGCGGCAAAGATCGGCAAAGATCTTGGAATGTGGTTACTACTGGTCGTCCATTTATCAGGATGCTAATCAGTTGGTCAAGTCTTGTGACCAATGCCAAAGGCAGGGCTCAGTCTCTAGGAGGCATGAGATGCCGATGAAATATAAGTTCACGTGGGATGAAATATATCTTAGTGGCTGTGGACTACGTGTCAAAATGGGTAGAAGCCATTGCTTTACCAAACAACGAGGGTCGGAGTGTGACCCCGTTTCTACAGAAGAATATTTTCACCCGGTTTGGCACTCCAAGAGCCATTCTCCGTGATGGGGGTTCGCATTTCTGCAACAAAGCCTTTAAAGTTCTCCTTGACAAGTACGGTGTCAAGCATAAGGTTGCCACACCCTATCATCCACAGTCGAGCGGTAAAATAGAGGTATCTAACAGGGAAATAAAGAGCATACTAGCAAAAACGGTGAATTCAAACAGGACCGACTGGTTGAAGAAGCTAAATGATGCTCTATGGGCATACCGCACAGCGTACAAAACCCCAACTGGTACATCGCCCTATCGGCTAGTATTTGGAAAAGCTTGCCATTTACCTGTGGAACTTGAGCATAAGGCTATGTGGGCCTTAAAAAGATTAAACATGGACTGGGCAGAAGCTGGAGCTCTGAGGCTAGAACAATTGAATGAAATGGAGGAGTTCCGTCTCCACGCATATGAAAGTGCAGCCGTGTATAAAGAAATAATGAAATTCGTCCATGACAAAAAGATCTTAAAAAGAGAATTCAAGGCAGGGGATCTGGTATTGCTTTTCAACTCAAGACTGAAATTATTTCCGGGGAAGCTAAAATCTAAATGGTCTGGCCCTTTCAAAGTTGTCAATGTCTCTCCCTTTGGAGCTGTCGAACTAGCATCGGAGGATGGGCTCCGAACCGTCAAGGTGAACGGTCAAAGAATTAAGCATTACTTGGGGGCAGACGGTGAGAAGCATTTGGTAGAGCAGCTGGCTCTAAAGGATGGTCCATGCCCAACCATGGAATGAATTCAGAGGCATCTCAGCTTCGTCGTGCCGCGACATTAAATCAAGCGCTTCATGGGAGGCAACCCATGTGTGGTACCATTTATTTTTGCTTGTTGTTGTAACTTTATTTAAGTTTTTTATATCATACTTTTACTTAGGGCTATTTGAAGGGTGTTTTAGAATGCAAGAGTTTGACAAAAGGACACAAAACTGAGAAGGAGTTCTTGCAACTGAAGAAAAACAACTATGTGACAAATGCTATACAAATGCGATCGCATTATCAATATGCGAGCCGCATTTGTGTCGCAAACTGAAGCAGAAAGTTGGACTAAAATGCCTGTCAAAAATGTGAAGATGTATTGCAGTTTGCGGATCGCATTTGCATTATGCGGTCCGCAATTTCATCGCAAACGGAGGCAGAATGTTTAGCTCAAAACGATGACACAAATGCGGTGAGGTGGTCTAATTTGCGGATCGCATTTAAACTATGCGATGACTTAACCATCGCATAGTGACAGGTAAGTGTCCGCATTTCCTCCTCTTTTAAATCCTTCAATATAGTATTAAAAAAAAGGGGGAAAGAACAGAGAAACGAACAGCAAAAGAGAATATTGGCGTAAAACTGAGATTCAAGCTTACCAACAACAGAGTTCTGATTAAAATTGTCATACTTCCTGAAATCTTCTTCCTAGGTATATGTGCTGATCCACTAAACTCCCACCTTTGCTATGTCTTTAATTTTCACTCTGCAAGTTAGGTTTTGTTGACCATTGTAGATGTTTGAGCATTTTGCGGGATGGATACAGGAATCTATGGTTGTCAGTTGTGAGGGGATGAACATAATTGTAAATCCAAAGGTATTTGCGGTTCACAAAATCAAAATGTGGACTGCATTTTGACCGCATCCCCAAAACACTAGATACCTGAAGAAGATAAAATATGCGGTGCCTTTGCGATCGCATAACTACTATGCAGACCGTAAAGGCACAACAAACAGGGTCAGAACATCTGGAGTACCACCAGCAAATTCGCGTCAAGTTTGCGATCGCATCTCTCACTTTGCGGTAGATATGCGATCGCATTTGTGCACTGCTAACATGTCTGTGAACAAGAACATTCTGGGATGGTTATGCGATCGCAATTCCCACTGCAGAATGAAATCTATCTTTGCACACCTATGAATGCGACGAGTTTGCGGTTCGCATAGTGGTTATGCGACCGCAAACCACACCGCATTCGTTTAATTCTTTGTTGATTCTTCCTGTTTTCTTTTCTCTACTGATGACAATGTCGCTTACATCTTACCATCATGCAGATATGGCACCTAAAAAGCATTTCGCAAAGAAAAGATCATCATCTGGTCTTAACACAGCACAACCCAAACATGTAAGAATGGAACCAAATTTGCCAAGCACCTCCCAGTCTGATGAGGAGAACCGCTTGCCCGAAATTGATCTAGTAGCTGAGGCCAGAAGGAAGCGTGGAGATGACCTTCAGATTCGATTCGGGGTCGAAGGTTCCAGGACATTGTTTAGGGAGGGGCTAACTAAAAGAAAAATATTGGGAGAAAAACAGTTGAGTTTGAATGGACTACAGGAACAGTACCCTCATATTCTTGACAACATCAAAACGAGAAAATGGGAGTATTTCACTTGGGATCCTAAAGAGTACAACGAGTCAATGGTCCGGGAATTCTATGCATCATATGGAGCTTCAAGAACGGGGTACCACAGACGCAACAAAATATTTACTGGCATAGTACAGGTTCGGGGAAAGAGTGTGTTCTGCAACCGTGAGCATATTAATGAACTCTACTTCCCCGATTGGCAATCAGGCACAGCCGAGTACGGTGCCAAGTACTCCAACAGAGAAAATGAACGTGGATGGATAGCCTCCATTATTGCAAAGGGGACTCCTGCTTGGATAAACCCTGTAAAGAAGATCTATAAAGAGGACCTCACAAGGGAGGGAACATTTTGGTTGAGCTTTGTCACCTCCCAGTTAATACCGTCCAGAAATGAAACAGATATAAGCATTGAGAAAGCACTTCTCATTGCGTGCATTATGGCCGGTATAAAAATCGATGTGGGGAGTCTCATCTTCCAGGAGATTGGTATTTTTATCCGGGCAACGCAGCATGCCACATCACTTCCATTTCCGAGTTTGATCACAGCCCTTTGCCAAGCTGTGAACGTGCCTTTCTTGCCACAAGCTGACAAACTCGGAAAGTTAACAAGGGATATAGATATCACTCGTATCAGTGATTCTGCTGCCCCAACAGAGACCCCACTTCAGGACCTTGACTCATAAACTCTCATATTTCCCTAAGATCCAGAAGTTCTGCCACAGAGCCTACTTCCTCGTCCACCACGGGTCAACCTTCGTCAACAAAGCCAGCCTTTTCAAGACTTGGTCTTATTGCACAACATGCCAATGCCAAAGTGGACCAACTCTTGAAAACCCTGCCACACCTGATCAAACAAGCCCTGACTCCAATTCAAACGTCAGTGACCGCTCTCCAACAACAACAAACATTGTTTGGGGATTGTTTGCACAAACATGAGTCCAGGGTTGAACAGATAGAGAGAGGTGAGGTTAGGGGTTTACCTCAGCTGAGGGAGGAAGTAAAATCTATGAAGACCGAACTCCAGAAAATGCAAAATTTGGAGTTCGACCAAGCATCTCTCCTCCCCAAAGAAGGTGACCAAGGTTGGACTTCACTACTCTAATGGCAGACATTGCACCTTCGTCTGCCAGAGTGTCTCAACCTCCAGCTCCTCTAGTACCGGTTGATGTTGCTGATGACGAGACTTTGGGACAGTCATTAGAGTTAGAGGGGGAAGAGATAGAGGATACGAGTTGATGGTCCGACGAGGCTGATGACCCACAGGAGAAGGGCAAAGCAATTGCTTCTCCAACAGTGGAGGAAGAGGAGCACGCACAAATTGAGCGGGCCATACAGCACTCGCTAGCGGATGTCGCTGCCCTTGCAGAACCATCGGCCACTCAGCCACCAGTGGGCAAAGCTAGTAGCTCAGCAGCCACACCAGCAGCTCGCGTTCAGTCTCACAGCCCTCCTGCAGCTACAAAGGATCCATACGCCACTGAGTCTCTTAGCGCGAATGCGCCCCAGGGAGCCCCTTGAACTCTAACTTCTTTTCTTATGCATTGGGGACAATGCATGATTTCGATTGGGGGTGGTAGCCTTATCTGTACATTTGATATGTTTTCCTGTATGTTTCGCGACATTAGTGGCTATAAAATATGTATTAATGTTTAATGACTTTTGTATGTATATTGTTGTAGTTAAATAGATAGTAAAGTTAAGTTTGCCAATAAAATCCCCTTGTTTTTTATTTGGCGGGTTCTTTTTCAAGGGTGTAATAGTAGAACCAGGATTGTAAATGAGACATGTTGATCGGGACGGTGTAATTGTTTAGTATCAAGCATGTGCATCTGTGTGTAGATTATACCCTTTTTAACAGATCAACTGTGTGAACTTGAGGCTCACTCTGTAACTCTAGGTCTACCTAGAGTCATGTATTTATACATGAGGAAAGCCTCGAGTGGCCAAATGTTAACTCTAAAGCTGTAAACTATGTTAACCGAACAGTTTGTGTGCCATGTGTGTGAGCTCTTTGTTTAAATAATTCTTGTGTTTGCTTCTTCCATCTAAAACTTGCCCGGTTGGTTTTTCGACGCTTATTATAATTACACTGAGTTGGAGAGAGGATCTTAGGCATTCTTTGTTTTATTTATGAAACCTCTTTAGCCTTTTTAGCCTACCTGTGCAAAAATAATATCACTAGTATCCTATTTGAGCCTTTTAGCCTTTTCTTTGGCTTGCTCATTACAAACCTTTCCCGTTCGTAAAAACAATTATCTCTTTTGAACCCGTTCCTTCTTAAACATTGTGAATGAGGCTAAAAGCCTAAGTTGGGGGTGTGGGTCAAAATGGAAATGGATAAGGTTATGCAGCGAGGGTGAGAGCTTATACCTCAAAGTGCTAATGTGAATTTATGAAAGCTCCAAAAAAAAGAAAGAAAAGAAAAAGACAATAGTTATATATGTGTACAATAATGGAGCTCTAAAGGAAATTAGCGAGGTATTTAAGGTGGGTCCACATTGGGAACTAAACGCTATTGAGGCTATGGGGTGTGAAAAGAAGCAAAGTGTAAAAAGCAAGAAAAATGTAATTAGTGTTCAAGGAGGATGTAGTCACTCATATCTAAATATTTATCCTACCCTTCCTTAAACCTATATTACAAGCTTAAAAAGTCCTTATATGATCTCCAACTGAGTGTTCTTAGAAGTAGGTGACGAATTAAAATAAGGGCAAGCCTTATGGTATGGTATGTGGTGACACTTGAAATTTTGTCCTGAGAGTGAGTCTATTTGCACTTTAGTCCCTTTGTATTGTCATGATAAATATTGTGAGTTTGGGACTTTCTTTCTAGTGAGGGAACATGAACTGCAAGGTTGATACAAAGTTGAGTTTTGAGTAAAGCATAAGTGCATTCAGCTGAAGGTAGCCTTTAGTCACTTTGTTGAGGCTCAAAGTTCACAAGTTGATTGGTTGTCCTTGAATATATTAATGATTCAGGGAGGATGAAGCATTCAAAGAGGTATGCTTGAAATACTAACAACAAACACTGTCCATAGTCATGATTGTTTCATATTTGGTAAGTAGAGTCTAGAATAGGATAATATCGTTTTAGTTGCTTGAGGACAAGCAAGAATTTAAGTTGGGGGTGTTGATGTGCCGGGGAATTTCGGCATATTTTGATACTACTTGCTTAGATTTTAACTTGTTTTACGTGCAAATCCCATCGATACTTATGTAATTTTTGTGTATTTGCAGTACATCAAGTGTAAGGATCTAAAAGCACGGAAAAGAGCTCAAAAAGCCAACTGAAGACAAGAAAAGCATTGAACAGCAACACAGATGTGAATATGCAGTCGCAAACAGCATATGCGAACCGCATATTTCACAATCAAATCGCAAACAAGGACAGAACTCTGGGCACTTCTTCATGTTAAGAATGCGGTCTCATATGCGACCCTATAACTAGAATGTGAACCGCAAACATGCACTGGGGAATCACAGACGCAAGCAGAGTTTTGGGTGAAAGTCATAGTAAAGAATGCGATCGCATTTTGCGATCGCATAATCATTATACGCACCGCAAATCAAATATGCAGTTTACAGAGTGTTGGATTAGCGATGAAGAAGGGGTTCGCATTTCTTCTATGCGAACCGCAATTACAGAATGCGATGAAGGCAAAATCCTTGGGTTAGATATGCGACGGATGAAGAAGATTTGCGGACCACATTTCTGTTTTGCAACAGAAATGCGGTCCACATTATTAACATCAGGGGAAAATTAGTCCTAACTTCGCCTCAATTTTTGGGCCTTTATAAATAGGTTTAATAAGGTTTTGTGGGGTACAACTTGTCAGAATTGAGAGCACAAAGTATGAGGCTTAAACTATTTTGAATTCTTGTAAGCTTTTTGAATCAATTGCCTTCTACTTTGTAAGATTATGACAATTACTATTATTTCACATTCAGTTTTTAGCATGAGTAGCTAATTCCAAACGCTAAGGTTGTGAACCCTAGATGGGTATGATGTTATTGGGATTTTGATATTGAATATAGTTTCAACGGATGATTGATATTTATTTACTTCTTATTCTTCAAACAATATTTGGTGGTTGCAAACATTAACAAATGCCATTTAATTTTACCTTTGCTTGGGAAAGTGGGGTAGAATTTGGTAGAAGTAAATAACAAAGACTCAAGGATTTAAACCTTGTTTAATAAAATCACTTAGGAATAAGTAGGTTTTAATTTGGCATTAATTGATTGTTCTTAATCACAACTCTTTTGTATTTGGGAAAATCATAAAGAGGACATATTATCCAACTATTGAAAAATATTGGGTAGTAAATTAGACATCAATTGCATATCAAGAGAGTCTTCCGTTGGAAATATACAATATTAATATCAATAGCATTATACTACATTAAAGGGGACACACCCTTGGTTTCTTTAAATCATATTATTTACATTCACAATATTGCAACTAGTCTTAATTTAAACTTAAATTCAATATACCTTTTTTGTTACGGTTACTTGATAGAATTACTACTTAGTTGAGTATTACACTAATTAAGTAAACGTTTCACACCTATTCCCTGTGGGATTCGACCCCAACCTTGTTGGGTTATTATATTTGACACCGACCGCTTACACTGTCTATTAAGGTGTAATTTGAGCGTATCAGTATGTCTAGGTCCCCTTCTTCAGGCATGCAGTTAATAGCATTTATGGACTCGCCAATTCTCAATGTCTTCAATTGACTGTCTTTGCTGTTGATTTCTTTAGGCCTCAAATGATTGTTTGAGTTAGAAGGCACTTTGCTGCTAGTTGTCCCGGCACTGGTATGCTTGCTTGAGCTGGGATTCAATATTGAATTTTCTGCTCCTTGGTTCCCTGTCCTTAGGTGCTTGCCTGGGTCTGCTGGTGTTGATTTTGTACCAGTTGCTGCTGAGTTATTTGTGTCACCTTTTTCAGTCATGTAGTTGCCATTTTTCCTGTTAGTGTCTAAGCTGAGTGTGTTTAGTTGGCTGCCTTGGCTGCTGATGATCTCAGTATTCAAGTGATCATTTAGATTGGAATTCCTTGTCAAGCCCATTTGTTCATTGCTTCCTACTGCTATATATGTGCTAGTTGCTACTGTGACTTCAGTTTCATAGACTTCAGCTGTATGATTGTCTGCAGTATTGGCATTGCCCTAATCCAGTGCATCAAATTTGTTTATGACATGTACCTGTTGAGTATTTTTTTTCAACTGATTCTTTTTGTTTCCCATGTTTGTGGTTTGCTTTGTTGTGCAGTTGATTATCTTTGACTTCTTTCCATTGAGGGCCAGTATTTCCTACGACCTTGCCACTTGATAAAATAAGCATTGGAGTTTGCTGTTCTTTTACTGCTAAAGCTTTTCCCTTTGCTTTCCTTTGCTCTATTGGCCTTTGTTGTTTAGCAGTGTCTTTATCAAGAATTTCCAGGTGTAACTTCCAACATTCTATCATCTCATGCCCTTGAATCTTACATTGTTTACAGTATTTTGGGAGGTAATCATACTGTATTTTGATCCATTCGATTCTGATTTTCCCTGTTGCTTCATCCTCTATGTCTAATCTAGCCTTTTGGAGCAATTCCGCTAGCAAGTCCACTAAAACCTTTACTCTTGCACAACTTGGCCTTGTTTTGTTTATTGTTGCTGAATCCATGTGCAGTGGCTTACCAACAGCAGAGGCGAGGGAAAATTGGCACTCCTTTACATAGTAAGTGGGGAGCAGGTGCGGGAAGGAAATGCATGCCATTGCCATCGACGTTTCTTCTCCAAACTTGAATTTAGTATCATAAATAAACTGCCTCATCTGATATTCGAAACCATCTTTGGCTTTGAGGTAGTATGTGTTTTTTGAAGTGATTTTTATGAAATCCTCCCATAAAGTTAATCTAATGAGCACGTGTTTTTCTCTGAAAAAACCGATGTTACACTCACCTCTGATTCCACACTAGATTGGGATGATTTTCCTGAGCACTTGCAAGTCCGGCCACCCGTATGAGAACTTGCCCAGTACTGCAAATTGCAGACCTTCTATGATGTTCATACAGGATACCTCTGCTTCAGTGTATTTGATAATCGGTTGTCCATGCATGAATGTTGCTTTCTTGAAATGAATTGGTTCGATTCTTCTGCTAGGGTTTGAGTCTGCATTGATGTTTAGAGCAACTGGTTTTATAATTTAGGAATAATCTAAGGGTTTGGGTGTGGGTGAGGTATTGGTTGGTGCGAGTGGAGCGGTTTGTGGTGGTCGGCCAGTCGGAGTTTCGCCGGCTGGCGACGCCATTGTTGGCGATGAGCTTCGACTGTATCGTTTTTTCATTCTCTCTCTATTCTTCAGACCTTCTCTCTCTTCGCTAAGCCGTAAGGCCTCTAAACATTATATCAAGCTAAGTATGAGGATGTCATTTGGTGTGATATCATTCCCATGAATTGTTTTCATATCTTGTTGGGAAGGCCATGATATGTCTATAGAAGTGCTTCATATTGTATGAAGAAAAGTAGATACTCTTTTAGGTTAATAGGAAGAAACTCATTCTTAGGCCTTTGACTCCCTTACAAATTTCGGTAAAAGAAAAGATTGTTAAAGAAAATATGGAAAAATATGAGAGAGAAAAGAATGAGAGGAGTAAGGGAGTGCATGTTGACATTCCAAGAGACGAAAAAAGAGAGGTTGTCTAGAGTGAAAAGAGTGGGAGGTCAAGTGAGGTAAAGAGTGATCTTGAGAAAAACAAAAAGAGAGAAGGCAACAAGATAACAAAAGTGTGTGAGTTAGAGAGAGAAAAACATGAGGGTTTGAGTAAAGAAAAAGAAAAAAACTTCAGCGAGAGAAAAGAGGCTAAGAGTGAGGAGAAAGCTAGTCTTTTGATATAAGTCAAAGTGTGTAAGCAAGAGAAAGTTTTATTTACTTCCTAACCCATTAACTCATTCTTGTTTTAGTTATTGTGATTTTGTGGAGACACGTGTTGAAATACCTTTTGAAAAGGGAGGTAATGATGCAGGCCAACCTGATCTAGCTACGTTCGTGCCATCAATGTTGGGTAAGAAAAGACAAGGCGTTGGTTTGCCTTGATTTAGGCGTTGGTTATTGGCCTTAGTGAGGTTTATGATGTTGATGTTACACATTTGTGTTTATGTTTTATTATTATGTTGCTATGGAAGACATTGATTCTTACTCGGGGGTCCTGCGTGGCCGTTCTTTTACCTAGCAAAATTGTGGCCTTTTTGTTAGTTATTTGTTTCCTAGTTGATTTAGGACAAGGATTATTCTATATAAGCCTAAAGACTTTATTTTTTTCAGCACCTAACTTTGATATTCAATACGAAAATTAGCAGCAACTTTGCTCCAAACTCGTGTGCTTTGAACTTGTTCAATTTTTGGTGTGCTTCCAAATTTAACTCATCCCTTTGTTTGATCGAACAGTTTGCAAGATCATCGTTGTCTTGAGGGTTGTTCGTATAGTATAGGTACTCTGTGACTTCATAAAGAAGGTAAGTAGACTAGTTCATACTTGTTCTCTTGATAGTTTATTGAGCGCTTTGCTTCTATCCTTTTATCTTGTTTTTCGCGTTTTATATTGCATCAGTTGGTATCAGAGCTTGGAGCGGGTTTGTTTTTACCATCCCAATCCTGTTCTTCGTGCCTTAGTTTTAGGGTTCTAATTCTTAAATTTTGTTTTTGGTAAAAAAAAAAAAGAAGAAGAAGAAGAAGAAAAAGAAAACCGTTCTTGAAAACCCTAGTTCCAATCTTAAAGCTAGTACACATTAATCTTTGATTCTTGAAGTTCCTGGACGCCAGTTTGTTGTTCTTGAAGCTAGTACACGTTAATCTTGGTGTTCTTGAAGTTCTTGAATATAAAATTGTAGTTCTTGACGCGATTTACTTTGATCTTGAAGGGGATCTTGAATATTCTTCCATTCTTAACAAGATTTTGTTGAGTTCTTGAAGTTCTTCAACATTAACTTATTATTCTTGAAAGAATACTTGAAAACGGGTAAGAGGGGCGAAATTGGAGAAGAAGGAGAGACTAAGAAACCCTAATTCTAGTCCAAGAAGGAAACAACTCCCAATCCAAAAGGGAGAAGTTTCAAGGAGTTGAATTCTATTTTGACAAGGAGAAGAGGGGCGAATTTGTATTGAACAAGGACAGGGGGGCGGCGAATTTTCTTAAGAGGGGAGGTGAGAGAATTGGTCTTCTCCAAATTAGAGTAGGAAAGCCTCTAAAATTTCCTTAATTTTTATATTTCGAATTTCCTTCTTTGATTGCATTATTTCTAGTTAGTAATTATTAATTTTTGAGCATGTTGGACCTCGTGCTAAAATTCAGAATTTCTACTTTTGTAGATAATTCTTGGCTTCTTGTGCTCACTTAAAATTTGTCCGTCTATCGAGTCACATAAATTCACTCACCCGAAGAAATTATAGAACTTGTGAACTTGAAAGGTCGCTAAGGAACTTGATCAATTAGAGGAAGCCAATTTGAGGACAAGTACGAAATCCTACCCAAAATTTTAGCGAACCTGAGAGTCATTCAAAAAGTGAGAGAGTATTTTTAACTAAACTTAACACATTCTGTAGTCTTGTTTCTTTTGCAGGTACATGGCTACAGAAGGAGAAAAAGTTGTGACCGACGCTACTTTAGCCGAGCTTTGGGCTGAAGTAAGGGCGTTAGTATCCAAATGGAGAACCTTGAAAAAACCACTAGTACTTGGAAGAATGCCGGGGGAAGCATAAGACCTGAACGTGATGGTACTGTTTGTGAGGTGGAGAGTTACGAGGAGATTGAGGAAGATAAGGGAGCTGATTTGGTTGAGTGTGATGATGAAGTTTCTACTAACTTTCACCTCTTGCTTAGTGTTTTTAGTGATGTTTTGCAGGAATATGGGGACATGTTTCCCGAGGATATGCCGAGTGGACTACCTCCATTGAGGGGGCTAGAACACCAAATTGACTTTGTTCCAAGGTCACACATTCCGATCAAACCCGCATATCAAAGCAATCCACAGGATCCTAAGGAGTTGCAATGACAAGTGGATGAGCTATTGACTAAGGGGCTAGTTCGAGAGAGTCTAAGTCCGTGTGCCTTACCCGTGATCTTGGTTCCAAAGAAAGACGGCACCTGGAGGATGCGTGTTGATTGCCGAGCCGTCAACAAGATAACGGTAAAGTATCGTCATCCTATCCCTAGGTTAGATGACATGATAGATGAGTTATGTGCTTTAAGTGTGTTTTCTAAGATTGATCTTAGGTCCGGTTACCGCCAAATTCGTATGAAACCGGGTGATGAGTTGAAAACTGCATTCAAGACCAAGTTTGGTCTATATGAATGGTTGGTGATGCCTTTTGGTCTCCCCAACGCACCTAGTACGTTCATGCGATTCATGAATCATGTGATTAAACTGTTTCTTAATAGGTTTGTGGTTATCTACTTTGATGATATCCTGACTTATAGTAGAAGTTTAGACGACCATGTTAATCAGTTAAGGCAAATGTTTGAAGTATTGAGAGCCGAAAAGCTATATGTTAGTTATAAGAAGTGTGCCTTTTGTGTGGAGAGAATATGTGGTGCATGTTTTAAGTTTAAAAGAGCTAAGTCTAGGTAATCATGGTTTGCATACTCCCTTACCCATTCCTACTAGTCCTTGGGTAGATGTTTTGATGGATTTTGTGATGGGGCTGCCGAGCATCTATGTGGTTGTAGATAGATTTTCTAAGATGGCTCACTTCATTGCCTGTTAAAAATGTGATGATGCACAAAATGTTGCTTCTTTGTTCATTGCTAACGTGTTATAATTGCATGGCGTGCCTCGAACTATTATTAGTGATAGGGATGCTAAGTTTTTGAGTCACTTTTGGAAGTGTTTGTGCGGTGCTCTTGCCACCAAATTGTTGTTTTCTACATCACACCATCCACAGAGTGAAGGTCAAATTGAGGTTGTTAATCGCACCTTGGGAGCTCTTCTTTGACCTTTTGACCAAAGGGAAGTTTGGCACTTGGGCTGACCGCTTACCTATTATGGAGTTTGCATATAATAGAACTGTTCATCGAATGACTAGCATTACTCTATTTGAATGTGTTTATGGTTTTAATCCTTTGATACCACTTAATCTTGTTCCTTTGCTGAGAGATGCAGTTATTAGCATTGATGGAGAAAATCGGACAGCTGCGTTGGTCGAATTGCATGCTAAGGTGAGGAAAACTTTAGAAGATGCGTATAAAAAGGTAGCAGTCAAGAAGAATAAAGGAAGAAAAAAGCTGGACCTAAAAAAAGGTGACTGGGTTTGGGTGCACTTCCGCAAGGAACAATTTCCGAACCATAGGAAAGGGAAGTTGGCTCCGCGAGGAGATGGACCATTTCAAGTGTTGCAGAAGATCAATAATAATGCTTATGTCAAAAATCCGCGTAATGATTATGCTGTTTCTAAGACATTCAATGTCACTGACTTGACTCATTGTGTTGCTTTGAAAGATGAAGATGGTTCGATTTCGAGGACGAAATCTTCTCAAGAAGGGAAGAATGTCGCAGGCCAACCTGATCAAGCTACGTTCATGCCATCAATATTGGATAAGACAAAACAAGGCGTTGGTTAGCCTTGATTTAGGCGTTGTTGATTGGCCTTAGTGAGGTGTGTGATGTTGATGTTACACATTTTTGTATATGTTGTATTATTGTATTGCTATGGAAGACACTGATTCTTACTTGGGGGTCCTGCGTGGCCGTTCTCTTTACTTAGCCAAATTGTGACCTTTTGTTGGTTATTTCTTTCCTAGCTGATTTAGAACAAGGCTCATTCTATATAAGCCTAAAGACTTCATTATTTTCAGCATCAAACTTTGATATTCAATACAATAATCGACAACAACTTTACTCTAAACTCGTGTGCTTTGAACTTGTGCAATTTTTGGTGTGGTTCCAAATTGAACTCGTCCCTTTGTTTGATCGAACAATTTGCAAAACCATTATTGTCTCGAGGGTTGTTCGTAAAGTATAGGTACTCCGTGACTTCATCAAGAAGGTAAGTAGAGTAGTTCCTACTTGTTGTCTTGATAGTTCATTGAGCGCTTTGCTTATATCCTTTTATCTTGTTTTCTGTGTTTTATATTGCATCAGGTGAGGTGCAAGAGACGGTGGCAAAGGATCCAATTGCATTCCAACATGAATTTGGCAAAATCTATTCTTGTTGCATGGTGGAATATAAATAAAATCTTGGTTAATTTCTTTGTTGTTGAACCTTTTGACTGATCCTTATTTATAGTTTTATGACATGGAGTGTCACGATCCAAGCCGGAGGGCCGCGACTGGCACCCGGACCCTACTCGACGGGCGTCGGCGTACCTCTCATCTGACTTTACTCATTATATATATAAGACCCATGCTGTCCGTATGAGTTGCAAACTATAATGATAACTAACTGGAATGCCATACAATAACGTGAATGTGTGCACATTTATACAACATGGCCAACAAGGATGCGATGGAAAAACTATACAACAAAATACAATTGCCGACAAGGCACTTGCTAACTGCACATGAATCAATCCACTGTCTAATGCCTATGAGCCTCTACTGAAACATACATAATGCAACCTGCGTCGGAACAGGGCCCCGACATGCCCATAATGCCTATAACCAAAATGCATACCAAGACAATGGCAAGTCCGAAGGAGGGATCTCGCAAATACCCGCTGAACTGGACAGCCTGCTGTGGTGGGGGAGCCTCGTCTGTAAGTCTGCCTGGACCTGCAGCACGACATGCAGCGTCCACAGAAAAATGATATCAGTACGAATAATGTACTGATTATGTAAGACATGAAACATAATATAAGAACAATAATATGCGTCAGGATGAGAGACATACAACCTGTACTATCTGAATGCCTCTGAGGGCGACTAATCATGACATGACTGATGTGCACATGTATATATATACATATATATCCTTTTTAACTTCATCATATACATACGCCTCTGTGGGCCTTATCATCATCATATACATATGCCTCTGTGGGCCTCATTATCATCATATCATACCCGGCCGTAATAGGCTCGCTAATTACGTACCGACCATCATAAGGCTCGGTAGGATGAAACATATACATGCATATAGTTGCACAATAGGTGCCATACCCGGCCGACTATAGCGCGGCTTGGTAGAGTAAAATAGATAATGCATGCTGGACTTATATTAATCATACTTTCATGGTGACGTAAGGTCGAAGAAAATAACAACACCTCGATCCTCCCATAAGAGGGGAAACAATATAAGCACTCCTACCTTCTAAGAATAAAGTATGTTTGGGGCTCGTTCATTGTATTGTATTCAATTAGAGTCGTGCAAAAGAAAGAAAGGGACGGTCTCACATACCTGGTATTCTCTGCGTCAATTTCAAGCTTCGCACAGTCACAATTCCTTAGTCTACAATGAAAGAAACGATTCTATCGTTATCCTCTAAATGTTATAGTTATAATCAGCCATAGCCCTAAATTTACATGGTGTTCCTCCACACCCTTCTTCCTCCAAAACTCCACAACAATGGAAGTAAGACATGCAACTCAATAGCAACCCAAAACAACCATAACCCAATCCATTATCAGTAATTAACTTGAACCCATGGCTTCCGATCACCATCCCGTGGGTTCTCACATGTATAAAACGAAATACCATGAATTCCTAGGAGAAAGGGTGTATAAAGATGGCAGTAACTTACCTTGCATGTTGGATAGCCCAGCCACTTCCTTAGTTCTTCAACTTCTAGGTTTCACTCTGAATTAGGGCTTGAAAGAGGGGAAAATCAGTTAGGGCTTTTCCCTAATTCTTCAATCTCTAGATTCTTTCCCCCATTTAGAACTTGAAAGAGAGGGGAATTGATTAGGACTTGTGTGGGATTCTTGGAGAAGGGTTGCAGGGGTTTCTACTCGGCTTAGGTTTCAGAAAATGGTGAAATAACTGGTGTGTGCTCCTTTAATAGGTCAGTCCAGAAGTGACTCACGTGGTCTGCGACCGCATTCTCATCGCAGAATCAACATGCGGTTCGCATTCTGAACGCGAACCGTGGCCCAGAAATCTGTCTCATTATGCGATGAAGGAGGTCATTTTTGCGGTCCGCATTTTCAGTATGAGATCACATACTGACCGCATTCCTGACACAGATTTCTGCCCAGAAAAATGTCTTGGTATGCGATTTCAGTGTGAGGGATGTGGCTCGCATATGGGTTTCGCGACCGCATTCCCAGCTTGGCGAAGCCTTTTTCTCTTTTCTTGACTTTTTGAACTATTTTCCGGGTTCTTAGGCTCTTATATGTAAACTATCTTACAGCGTAATCTAACATACGAAATTACGGGTTGTAACACTCTCCCCCCCCTTAAGAACATTCGTCCTCGAATGTAAGGATATATGGGGATTCTACTCATCGTGGAGCATTAAACACAACGTACAGTTCTATAAGTGTATACAAACTTATGGACATGTACATTATCTGCATATTATCATTTTGCACTAAGAAAGAGTATTCTTAAGTTATTGCTTATCTCGTAAGGACGTTTCTTCTTTTAATGCGTTCTGCGCTCCCTCGGCATCCTCATTATCTCCATTATGGAACAGGTATGGATATTTAGACTTCATCTCTTCCTCTGCTTCCCATGTCATTTCTTCCGTATGTTTGTGTTACAACCCGTAAAATACGTACATTTAATTATGCTAAAGGGTAGTTACGTAAAAGGACCCAAGAACCCGAAAAATGGCTTAAAGTTAAGAAAAGAACATAAGTGTCAAAATGCGGTCGAAATGCGGACCGCATAATTAAAATGCGATCGCAGAACTGACATGTTCCATCGCAGAATGGAACAGAGTTCTGGCCTGAAGCTATGTCAAATATGCGGCCAAAATGCGAACCGCAGAACTGAAATGCGGACCGCAGAATCGACACACTCATCGCAGAATGAGGCAGAAAACTGGGCTAAACCAATGTCCAAAATGCGACCAGAAATGCGATCGCATTCTGGAAATGCGAACCGCATTCTGGCCCCTACTGCGTCGCATAATGCGACTGAATTTTAAGGCAAGATCTGCGACCAAAATGCGAACCACATACCTGTCTGCGACGGGTATGCGATCGCATTTCTGACCTTTTTCAGGTCCGTGAATTCTTACACCTAGACCTATAAAAGGGACCCCAAACCCGTCCCTTCCTCATTTTTCTTATTCCCAGCAAGAGTGAAAAGCCCCAAAGACTTCTCTCAAGCCCTAGCATCAAGGCCACCAAATTCCCCTCTTCCGAACCCTAGGTTGAAGGTTGAAGGAAGTAAACAAAGGAATTGACGAACATAGAGGGACACTAGCTGAATCCTTGCTCCTTCTACAAACCCCTTGAGGGCAAAGACCTAGAAATTGAGGAATAGGAGAGGAAGGCTGAATAATTCACATGCAAGGTAAGTCACTACTCCCTTCCATGTGGTTTTCCCTTAAACATCCATGATAGGTGGTTGCATGTCCGTAAGAACTTATGATAGCATGTCAAAAGCCATGAAATCAAAATAGGTGGGGTTAAACGAAATGGGTCATGATTTATATGGGTTGTAAATAGGTTGAATGTGCTGTAAATGCATTTTAATGGGTTTAGGGGATGAAGGGTGTAGAGGAGCACCATGTGAATTTAGGGGATTTCGGTTAATGATAGCCATCACGCGTAGTGAGTAACCATTAAGCTATTCTTTAATTGTAGATTAAAGAATTGTAGCAATTTCGTGGCTTGGGAGCTGGTGCGATATAAACCAGGTATGTAAGACTATACCGTTCCTTCTTTTGCACGGCTCCTATCGAATATAATGCTACGAAAGAGCCCTAAAAGAATACTCTATTCATAGAAGCTACAGACGTTCGTAATTGTTCCCCTTCTTATGGAGGTCTTGATATGTTGTTATTTGTTTGACCATAGTGTCACTCCGAAAAGTATGAACTATATATGATTTAAGAGCTATGTCACCATGAAAAGGTAGTTTATGCATTATGAGCATTATGTCTTCTTGAATGTATGATTTATATGAGTTCAATATTTCATCATTATGAAATCACGATTGTGCGAGTCCAGCATACATTATATGTTCCACTACACCGAGCCGCCTTCAAGTCGGCCGGGCTATGGCAATTATTGTGCAAATATGTGTACACCGAGCCATGATAAAATCGGCCGGGCAAGGGTATCTATTGTAAATATATGTACACCGAGTCGCGATACGATCGACCGGGCAATGGTATTATCATGTAATTATATGTACACCGAGCCGCACTAAGATCGGCCGGGCAATGGCACCTATTGTGTACGGACGTAAATACATGCATAAATATGAAATAGATATGAAAATTATGGAATTAGAAATAAATATGGGAGATATAGATACTAAACCCTCTACATCAGGAAAACAAACTGTTTATAATAACTATGAACATTATAAAACAAATAAAACTCTATGGGATAAATGATTACATAAAAAATGGACACCTAGACAAACAACAGAACAATATAATTTCTTAAACTTAGACTGCGTAGAAGATATAAATAAAACAATCAAACTTTGGAGCGGATACATAGCAAAACAGCTAATAGATAATAGAATAACAATAACTGATGCACCAGAATACATAGAAAGAACCCTATTAGGAACAGTAAAAATATGGATGCAAAATATGACAGATGAAAGTAAAAATATATTACGAAATAACAAAAAATTAACCAATGAAGCCATAACTTCACCTATAGAAATATTACATAAATATGAAATAGGAATAAGGAATGAATTTAGTAGTATGCCAACAGAAATAGAAGAACAACAGAAAGACAAAAAGATGTATAGAAATTTAATGAATAAATTAACTATCTGTAATATGTGTTATTTGGATGACTATACTTGTGCATTTAGAGAATATTACTACAAAGGAACATATACAGTTGATGAAAGCAAAGATATAAGAAAACTATATTATACTAAACTACCATAACCCTTTAGTTCAAAAATTATAACAGATTGGAACGATGCAGGATTAGCAGATACCCTAAGAGCCAGAATAAAATTTGTACAAAAATGGTTTGTAGATTTGTGCGAAAAGCATAAAGAAAATATGAAAATGGAAAAAATACTGATAAAAAACCTAGCCTGTTGTAAAACGAAAGTAGCACCTCAATTTGGTTGTACAGATAAATACTATAAAAAGAAAATACAGAAATATAAGAAAACACCTTTAGAACAAAATATAAGTATAAGAAACCCAGAAAAAGATATTACATAAAAAATTATAAACATAAAAGGCCACATAAACAAAAGAAAACTTTATCTGAATGTAAATGTTATAAGTGTGGAAAACTAGGACATCTAGCTAGAGAATGTAAAATACCTAAAGACCCGAAGAAAAAACAAATAACTGAAGTTATAATAGAAAATGACGACTATATCCAAATAGATTATATAGACTATGAAATAGAAAGTGAAGATAGTATATACGAATTATCCAAAACTGAAATAATAACTGATGTAGAAGAAGAAGACGTAGAGTATGACTGAAAGCGATATACAAATACTTAAACATAAAGAACACCAAGATGAAGAATCTTTTGAACAAAAACTAATCTTCGATTATAATATGTTTGAACAAATAAAAGGTAAAGAACTAGACTTAAGAGTAGATAAAATTTTAGATGTACCTATAATAAAAAGCTGGTTTAAACGAAAAACAGAAGAATATTACATAATAAGTCAAAGAGAACATATAATAGATTGTAAATATACTAAAGGAAAAGCAAAAATACCAATTATAAATAAAAAAGTAATAAACAAAGAAATCCAAGATATAAGAGCTAAAAACCCAATTAAATATGTACACCTAGGAGGAACAGAAATATTAATCAAAGCATGTTTTAGAGAAGGAATAGACTACGGCAAGTCCGAAGGAGGGATCTCGCCAATATCTGCCGAACTGGATAGCCTACTGCAGTGGGGGAGCCTCTTCTATATGTCTGCCTGGACCTGCAGCACGACATGCAGCGTCCACAATAAAAGGACGTCAGTACGGATAATGTACTGAGCATGTAAGACAGGAAACATTATATAAGAACAGTAATATGCGTCAGGATGAGGAACATACAACCTGTACTATCTGAATGCCTCTGAGGGCGACTAATCATGACATGCCTGATGTGCACATGCATATACATATATATATATATATATATCCTTATTTAATTCATCATATACATACGCCTCCGTGAGCTTCATCATCATCATATACATACGGCTCTGTGGGCTTCATCATCATCATATCATATGCCTCTTTGGGCTTCATCATCATCATATCATACCCGGCCGTAACACGCTCGGTAATAACATACCCGGCCTTCATAAGGCTCGGTAACAACGTACCCGGCCTTCATAAGGCTAGGTAAGATGAAACATATACATACATATAGTTGAACAATAGGTGCCATACCCGGCCGGCAATAGCGCGGCTCGGAAGAGTAAAACATATACAAATGCATGATGGACTCATATAAATCATACTTTCATAGTGACGTAGGGTAGAAGAAATAATAATAAATCAATCCTCCTATAAGAGGGGAAACAATATAAGCACTCCTAGCTTCTAAGAGTAGAGTATCTTTGAGGGCTCGTACGTTTATTGCATTTGTATAATTGGAGTCGTGCAAAGAAAAAATGGTATAGTCTTACATACCTAGTATATACTGCACCAGTTCCTCAAGCTACGCAATTGTTACAATTCCTTAGTCTTGCATGTTGGATAACTTAGCCCCCTTCCTTGGTTCTTCAATTTCTAGGGTTACTCCAAATTATGGCTTGGAAGAGGGAGAATCAGTTAGGGCTTCTCCTTAGTTTGTTCAATCTCTAGCTTTTACTCTCAATTCAGAACTTGGAAGAGAGAAATTCGATTAGGGTTCATGGGATTCTTTGAGAAGAGGTCGTAGGGATTCTATTTCGTTTGAGAGGTCTGAGTCGAAGATGAAAATAACCCTCTTAGTCGATGTTGGGACTTATATACCGGTCCTTTAATTTGGCAGATAAATAATACACGTGTCTGATGCCCTTCAAATATGCGACTGCATTCTCGTCGCAAAATCAACATGCGGTTCGCATTTTGAATGCGAACCTCAGCCCAGAAACCTGTTACACTCTGCGATACAAAAGGTCAGATTTGCGGTTCGCATGTAAGAAATTCGATCGCATTGTTGGACCGCATTCTTGAGATAGATTTTCGCCCAGAATTCTGTTCCAGTCTGCGATACATTCAAAATGCGGTTCGCATACCAAAAATGCGATCGCAATTCTAACATTAGTCTTAGCCCAAGATTCTGCCTTGGTCTGCGACCTCAGCATGTAAAAATGCGGCTCACATGCGGGTTATGCAATAGCATTCCATACTTTGCGACACCTGTTGTCCTTTTTCTTGTCTTTTTAACTCTTTTCTGGTTCTCAGGCTCTTATATGTCAACTATCTTACGGCGTAATCTAACGTACGAAATTACGGGTTATAACAGATGTATCATGATGTCAAAGAGCAGTATTGGTGGGATAGCATGAAAAAGTCTATTGCAGAGTTTCTAGCCAGTGTCCCAATTGCCAACAAGTAAAGATAGAACATCAGAAACCCGGTGGATTGCTCCAGAATATAGAAATTCCAACATGGAAATGGGAGGTGATTAATATGGACTTCATTATTAGATTACCTCGCTCTTGTCATGAGTTTTACTCCATCTGGGTGATAGTGTACCGGCTTACCAAATGTGCCCATTTTCTGCCAGTTAAGACAACTTACACAGCTGAAGACTATGCGAAGCTGTATATCAAAGAGATTGTTAGACTTCATGGTGTGCCGGTGTCTATTATATCAGACCGAGGAGCTCAATTCACAGCTAAATTTTGGAGGTCTTTTCAGGAAGGTTTGGGCACACAGGTGAATCTCAGCACGGCTTTTCATCCCAGACTAACGTACAGGCTGAACGTACTATTCAGACATTGGAAGATATGCTGCGAGCATGTGTTCTAGATTTTAAAGGAAATTGGGATGACCATCTTCCACTCATAGAATTTGCCTACAATAATAGCTATCACTGTAGTATTAAGATGGCCCCATAAGAGGCACTATACGGGAGGAAATGTAGGTCACCTGTTGGGTGGTTCGAAGTTGGTGAAACTGAGTTGTATGGGCCAGATTTGATACACCAAGCCATCGAGAAGGTAAAGGTAATACAGGAATGATTGAAAATGGCACAAAGCAGGAAAAAGTCCTATTCTGACGTCCGACGTCGTGATCTAGAGTTTGAGGTTGATGTTTGGGTGTTCCTGAGAGTCTCACCAATGAAGGGTGTCATGCGTTTTGGGACGAAAGGTAAGCTGAGTCCAAGGTATGTCGGTCCGTACAAAATCCTTCGACGAATCGGACATGTTGCTTATGAGTTAGAGTTGCCATCCGAATTGGAATTCGTCCATCCGGTATTCCATGTATCCATGTTGAGGAAATGTATCGGAGATCCTTCTCGAATCGTCCCTATCAAAGATGTACAAATAACAGAAGATCTAACATATGAAGAAGTACCAGTAGCTATACTAGACCGACAAATCCGCAAGCTAAGAACAAAGGATGTGGCATCCGTTAAGGTATTGTGGAAGAACAAACTGTCACGCCCCGCACGGCGGGCCCGTGACACGGGCCCCGAACCCTGCTTGCAGAGTGCCGGCGAACCCTTCATCTGACTTCCCTTACTACTTATAGGGTGTATCATATTCACATGGGTGGCAAGTGATAACATGACCACGTTAACAGTAATAACGGTGACCTTCCATGAAACCGTACTATATCATAGGCATGCATTTATACACAACATGGCCAACTGGGCTACAATGCAAAACTATACAACATGGTACATACGTTTGCCGACAAGGCAATTCAACTATACATAGTCCAACACTTGTCTATACATACACTGACATTTGTCTATTGAGCCTCTATGGAAACATACAAAATTACAACCTACGTCGAAACAGGGCCCTGACATGCCCAAAATGTCTATACAAGTGCATACCAAAATGTAGCAAGCCCGAAGGATGAGTCTTGCTAGTGTCCGTGCACTGAATTGCCTACTGTGGTGGATGAGCTCTCTCTGTCAGTCTATCAGGACCTGCAGCACGACTTGCAGCGTCCACATAGAATGGACGTCAGTACGAATAATATACCGAGTATGTAAGACAGGAAATATAAAATAAGAACAGTGGGAAACCACCACTTAACTTGGGTGTTATCTGTTCTCACAACAAATTTGTCATATACAACATATGGTTCAAAAGCTAATAAACATTTATATAAAGCAAATAGTTCTTTTCTATTTATTTCCCATTTTAGTTGTGGTTCAGTATATGATCCTGAGTAATATCTACAGTGATGCTCAATTTTTTCATTTGTATATCTATATTTAAGCACTCCTCCATAGCTATGATTACTTGAGTCTGTTTCAACTATGTATATAAATTCTTTAGTTTCATCAGGAAAATATAATTTTGGTAATTTAGTACACATGATTTTTATTTTTGTATATGTAATCTATCTTTGTTATTGAAGTAGTATTCTATATCTTTCTTTAATTTTTTCTGTAGTGGTTTTAGATTTTCTGCTAGCTTAGGTATGTATTCTCTTACTTGGTTGACTAGTCCTAAAAAGGATTGTAGCTTCTTTTTTGTATCGAGGATCTCATCTGAATTTATTATTTTTTGTACTATATGGGTTTGCATTTTTATTCCATTCTTATCTATTTGTATTCCTAAGAATTCTATTTGAGTTTTCATTATTTCGGCTTTCTTTTTACTTAGACTTATACCTGATATTTCTATAATATGTATAAATTTCTCTAATAGTCTAATATGTTCTTCTTGTGTTTTGGAGTATAATAATATATCATCTATATATACAATATAGTTTTCTAGTTGGTTAAAATAATTGTCCATAAAATGCTGATACCTACCTGGTGCATTCTTATATCCGAAGGGTAATACATTCCATTCATAGAATCCCTGTGGTACTGTGAAAGCTGTTAATTGTTTAGATTCTTCCTCTAGTTTGAGGTGATAGAATCCTGATTTACAGTCAAATTTACTAAAGTAGTTGTAGCCTTGTATTTGTCGTACTTTTAGTATTTTATTTGGTATTGGGTAGTTATATGTTTTAGTTTTTGCATTTAAGTTTCTATAGTCAATTACCATCCTACTTTTTCCTCTTTTTTGTTCACTATGTTTATTAATTATAAAAGCTGGGCTAGTATGTTTACTATTACTTTCTTGAATTTTATTATAGGCATAATGGGCATGTCGGGGCCCTGTTCCGACACATGTTGCATTATGTATGTTCTTGTAGAGGCTCATAGACAAGTGTTGGGTTATGTATAGAAAATAGACAATGGGTTGACTTATGTACAGTTGAATTGCCTTGTCGGCAAACGTATGTATTTTGTTGTATGGTTCTGCATTGCAGCCTTGTTGGCCATATTATGTATATAAGTATGTTCGTATCATGGTATGATATTTCAGTACATTATGATTATTGTTCGAGATTGTATGCTTATGACAAGCCTAATAGGTAATAAGGAAAGCTAGATGAAGGGTACCGATGTCTGTTGAGTAGGGTCCGGTGCCGGTCGCGGCCCTCCGGTCGGGTCGTGACAACATCTTCGTCGAACCGGGATGGATGGAGTATCGGGATTGATGAATTTCCTTCATAATCTTTTCTCGCAACCCTGCCACATTAGGCACACATAATCGGCCCTGCTATCTCAGTGTTCCATCTCCTCTGATCTCAAAAGCCGAAATTTTACTCTGCTAAATGCCTTCTCTCAATCGTACCAAGGTGGAATCTTCATATTGCCGTGCTTTCACCTCGGCTACCAGAGATGATTCTGATGTATTATGTGCAATAACACCTCCGTCCCATTTACCTGCTTCAATGTGCGCTAAGCTTCCTATTGACTTATGACTGAGGGCGTCTGCCACAACATTGGCTTTACCGGGATGATACAATATTTCGACGTTGTAATCCTTCAGTAATTCGAGCCAACGTCGCTGTCTCAGATTCAACTCCTTCTGACTGAAGATGTATTGCAAACTCTTGTGATCTGTGTAGATGTCAACATGGACGCCGTATAAGTAGTGCCGCCATATCTTTAAAGCATATATTACTGCAGCCAATTCCAAATCATGGGTTGGATAATTCTTTTCATGCTTCTTCAGTTGCCTTGAGGCGTAGGCAACCACCTTTCCATGTTGCATCAATACGCATCCCAAACCTACACCCGAAGCATCACAATAGACCACATACCCTTCTGTTTCTTCTGGAAGAGTAAGCACTGGCGCGAAGATCAACCGATTCTTTAGCTCCTGGAGGCTATGTTCACAAGAGTCAGACCATTGGAATTTGGTAGCCTTCTGTGTTTACTTGGTCAATAGTGCCGATATAGAGGAAAACCCCTCTACAAACCTTCTATAATATCCTGCTAGCCCTAGAAAACTGCGGACTTCTGACGGTGTTGTGGGTCTTGGCCAACTCTTCACTGCATCGATCTTCTGAGTGTCGACACTAATACCCTCGTCAGATATCACATGGCCTAGGAATGCTACTGAGTTCAGCCAGAATTCACATTTTGAGAGCTTCACATATAACTTGTGATCCCGAACGACATTACCAAGAACTCAAAATGCCCATATCTTGTCCGGAAAGCTGTTTTTGGAATATCCTTCTCCTCGACCCTCAACTGAAAATATCTTGATCATAGGTCAATCTTGGAAAAATATTTGGCACCCTGAAGTTGGTCGAACAGGTCGTCAATCCTTGGAAGTGGATATTTATTCTTTATAGTGACCTTTTTCAACCGTCGATAGTCAATACACATCCTCACCGACCCGTCTTTCTTCCGTACAAACAAGACTCGCACCCCAAGGTGAAGTTCTACGCCTAATAAAGCCCTTATCCAGCAAATCTTTTAATTGCAACTTCAACTCTCGCAATTCTGCTGGGGCCATTCTGTATGGAGGGATAGAAATCGGGTGAGTATCAGGCAACACATCAATGCCAAACTCAATCTCCCTTTCAGGAGGAAGACCTGGGAGTTCATATGGAAAAACATCTGAAAATTCACTGACCACTGGGATTGATTGTAGAGTAGGTGGCTTCGCCTCCACATCCATCACACGAATGAGATGATGGATGTAACTCTTTGAGATCATTTTCCTTACCTTAAGTTAGGAAATAAACCTACCTTTCGGCGTAGCAATGTTCCCCTTCCATTCAAGGATGGGTTCACCAGGAAATTGAAATCTAACCATCATTGTATGACAGTCAACGTTTGCATAACATGAAGCCAACCAATCCATTCCCATTATTACATCGAAATCAACCATTTCTAATTCAAACAAATCTGCCGAGGTTTGACGACGACAAATCGTCACGGTGCAACCTCTATATACTCTCTTGACAACCACAGAATCTCCTATTGGAGTAGATACCGCAAATGGTTTACATAATAATTCAGGCTCGACGCCAAACTTATCAGCCACAAGGGGCGTAACATATGATAATGTAGATGCAGGATCAATCAACGCATATACATCGTAAGAAAGCACTGATAATATACTTGTAACGACATCCAGAGACGACTCAAGATCCTGTCAACCTGCTAGAGCATATATTCGATTCTGAATCCCACTCGAACTCGGCACTGCACCTCTACCTCAACCACGACCTGCTGGCTGCTGAAAACCCTGTGTTGGAGGTCGAATTGATAAAGAAGTACCAGACACAGATCCCGTCGGCTGAGCCATACCACCACATCCTATGTTAGGAAAATCCCGCATCATATGACCAGGCTGTCCGCAAGAATAACATGCATCAGAACTGTCACGCCCCGACCGGAGGCGGGGGCCGCGACACGGGCACCGGATCCTGCTTGCAGAGTGCCGGCGAACCCTTCACCTGACTTCCCTTATTACTTATAAGGTGTATCGCACTCGCATGGATTGCGAGAGATAATATAACAATCGCAATAATAATAACAATAACCTTCCGTGATACTGTACTATATCATAGGCATACATTTATACATGACATGGCCAACTAGGCTACAATACAAAACCATACAAGATGGTACATACGTTTGCCGACAAGGCGATTTAACTGCACATAGCCCAACACTGGCCTATACATATACTGACATTTGTCTATCGAGCCTCTATGGAAACACACGAATACAACCTACGTCGGAACAGGGTCCCGATATGCCCATGATGCCTATACAAAATACATACCAAGACTCCGGCAAGTCCGAAAGAATGAATCTTGCCAATATCAGCTGAACTGAATGTCCTGCTGCGGTGGGGAAGCCTCGTCTATATGTCTGCCTGGACCTGCAGCACGACATGCAGCGTCCACAAAAAAGGACGCCAGTACGAATAATGTACCGACTATGTAAGACAGGAAACATAATATAAGAGCAATCATATAAGTCAGGATAAGAAACATATAACCTGTACCATCTGAATGCCTCTGAGGGCAACTGATCATAACATGTTGATGTGCATATATGCATGTACATATTTCTATTTAAAATCATCATATCTATACATTATCATATACATGCCTCCGTGGGCTTCATCATTATGTTCCCAACTGATCAGTGGTGACTGCCCTTCCGAATTTAGTTCGGCCTGGTGTTTGTATAATGCACAATGGGTGCCTACCCGGCCGACTTATAGAACGGCTCGGTGTATAATTGCCCGTCCAGCTGTAGCTCGGCCCGGTGTAGTAAAACATATACTTCTAGGTGCCTGCTCGGCCGACTTACAGAACGGCCCGGTATATAAAACAACTATTGCATGCTAGACTTATTTAATTATTTCTTCATTAGTAGCAATGCTCGTACCATCTATGGATTACCTTTCTCATGGTGACATAATGCTTAACTCCTATATCCATCATACTTTCAAGGTGACATAATGTCAAATAGATAACAACATATAAAAACCTCCGTAAGAGGGTAAACAATACAAGGACTCTTACCTTCTATGAATAGAGTATTCTTTTGGGGCTCGTTCGTTACATTGTATTCAATAGGAGTCGTGCAAAAGAAAGAACGGTATAGTCCCACATACCTGGTATATATCGTGTTACAACCCGTGAAACTCGTACATTAAAATACACTGTGAAATAGCTCATATATGAGGACCCAAAAACTCGAAAAATGGTTTAAAGTTAAGAAAAAGGACAAAGGTGTCGCATAGCCAGGTATGCGGACCGCAAAGCACAAATGCGGACCGCATATCTAACATAGGGGTCGCAAATTGAGACAGAATTCTGGGCTGGAAAATACGTTGAAAATGCGGTCAGTATGCGGACCGCATAATCAAAATGCAGACCGCAAATGCGACATGCTCCGTCGCAGAATGGAACAGAGTTCTGGGCTGAAGTTGTGTCAAGAATGCGGCCAGAATGCGGACCGCATAACTGAAATGCGGACCGCATAATGTCACCCTCCATCGCAGAATGGAGCAGAGTGCTGGGCTAAACCAATGTCCAAAATACGACCAGAATGCGATCGCATTGTTGAAAATGCGAACCGCATTTTGGCCCTTCTGCATCGCATAATGCAACAGATTTTGAGGAGAGATCTGCGACCAAAATGCAAACCGCATACCCTATTTGCGGTGGGTATGCGATCGCAAACCTGACATTTTTCAGGTACGTGCTCCACTTACTCCTAGGCCTATAAAAGGGACCCAAACCCGTCCCTTCTTCATTTTTCTAAATCTAAGCATAGTAGAAAGCACCCCAAATGACCTCTCTCAAAGCTCTCACATCTGAACAACCAAATCCCTCTCTTCCAAACTCTAAATTGAAGAAGGGGAGCAAGAAATTGAAGAACTAAAGGAAACCCTAGCTGAGTTTCCCCCTCCTACGAACCCCATTAGAAGCAGAGACCTAGAAATTGAGGAAACCAAAGAAGAGAGTCAAATAATTCACATGCAAGGTAAGTTACTACTCCCTTTCATGTGGTTTTCCCTGTCACGACCCAAGCTGGAGGGCCGCGACTGGCACCGGACCCTACTCAACGGGCATCGGCGTACCCTTCATCTAACTTCCCTTATTATCTACAAGGCTTGTCATATGCATATAATCTCGAACAATAATTATAATGAACCATGACGTCATGCCATGATACGAACATACTTATATACATAATATGGCCCATAAGGCTGCAATGCAAAACCATAAAACAAAATACATACGTTTGCCGACAAGGCAATTCAACTGTACATAAGTCAACCCATCACCTGTCTATGCATAAATTGACACTTGTCTATGAGCCTCTACAAAAACGTACATAATGCAACCTACGTCGGAACAGGGCCCCGACATGCCCATAATGCCTACAACAAAATGCATACCATGACTGTGGCAAGTCCGAAGGATGGATTCTCGCCAATATCTGCTGTACTGGGTAGCCTACTGGGGTGGGGAAGCCTCGTCTATCTGTCTGCCTGGACCTGCAGCACGACATGCAGCGTCCACAATAAAGGATGTCAGTACGGATAATGTACTGAGTATGTAAGACAGGAAACATAATGCAAGAACAATAATAAGCATCAGGGTAAGAGACATACAACTTGTACCATCTGAATGCCTCTGAGGACGACTAACCATGTCATGTCTGACATGCAGATGCATATACATATATTTATATCCTTTTGAAAATCATCATATACATATATACGCCTCTGTGGGCCTCATCATCATCTCATACATATGCCTCTGTGGGCCTCCTCATCATCATACCCAACTGATCTGTGGTTGCACAATAGGTGCCATACCCGGCCGACTATAGCGCGGCTCGGTAGAGTAAAATAGCTGTTGACTATAGCGCGACTAAGTAGAGTAAAACATATACATATGTATCGTTGCACAACAGGTGCCATACCCGGCCGACTATAGCGCGGCTCGGTAGAGTAAAAGAGATAATGCATGCTGGACTCATAAGAGTCATACTACCATGGTGAAATAATAACATGTCAATCCTCCCATAAGAGGGGAAACAACATACGTACTGCTACCTTCTAAGAGTAGAGTATCTTTAGGGTTCGTTCATTGCATTGTGTACAGTCAGAGTCGTACAAAAGAAGGAAAAGGATAGTCTCACATACCTTGCAATACTTTCCAATCTCAAGCTATGAAACTTCCACGACTTCTTAGTCTACAATAAGAGAAAGGACACTAGCGTTATCGTTTAGGCGTCGCAACTATTATGTATCCAATGTAACCTATTTTGCATTAAAACGGACAGCACGTCCCCTATATATATGACTTCACACAAGTCAAAACAGTCACCAAACAACCAAACAACATCAATAAGAATCATATTGAGCCTCCCAAAACAGTCCACGCACAAACCAATCACTTCATACGTACAATGGCCACTATAGTCGTGTCAAACGATCCGGAAATATTATGAACAACTATCAGGCCACAACCCTAAACATATATGGTGTTTCTCCACACCCTTCCTCCTCCAACACTCCACAAATCAGTAGTATAACATGCAGCTTTACAGCAACACAAAACAGTTCACAAAAACAGTTCGCTACAAGTGAATAACTCGAACTCACGGCTTCCGATCACCGTCCCGTGAGTTCTTACACACATAGAATGACTTACCAAGACTTAACAGTAGAAAAAATGTATTAAATAGATCAGTAAACTCACCTTGCTTGTTAGATAACTCAGCCCTTGCTTTGGTTCCTCAAACTCTAGGGTTTACCTTCAACTAGAACTTGAAAGAGGGAAAAATCGATTAGGGTTTGTTTGGGATTATTTTGGGGAGGGGTTGCAGGGGTTATTTTCGTTTTGAGGCTGTGAAATAATAGTGAATTATCTGGATTTAGAAGCTTTTAAAATCCCTCTCTTAACCGACTTTGGGCTTTTTAAATTTTTGCCCTAAATTTTGGCAAGTAGGTGATGCACCTACTTGTCACCTACCAGCCTGTGCAGTTCTACGGAAATGCAATTATCTCAATACTCCGAGATCGTATTGACAAACGGTTTGAAGCATTGGAAACTAGACTCATAGACCTTTATTTTGGTAGGTAGATCACCCCGTAATTTCTTTGTAAATTGGGAGAAAATCGCAGAAACATTTGCCCTAACGTTTAAGTAAAATTGTGAACCTAAGTTGCGACAACTTTTGTCGACTTTTGTTTCATAACTCGTTTGACTTCAAGACTTATGAAATGGATATCATATCATTCAAATACCTTAAAACATGACATCTTGGTAATGTTAAACACCTCTCAATTTTCCCAAAAATGCGAGTTACAACATCCTTAACTCGTTTATCCTCTAATACTTGTTAACCGCCCATATACACCTTTGCATCGTTTAGGACCAATAGGACTAAACTCTTATTGTCTCAAAGGTAATTCCCTTCTCGAACCAAGGTAGACTATCTTACGGTGTAATCTAACACGTACAAATATGGGTTATAGCAGCTCTTGGCACCAAACTTTTGTTTTCTACATCATATCATCCACAGACTAATGGTCAAACCGAGGTTGTTAATCGAACCTTGGGAGCTCTTCTTCGAGCTTTGACCAAAGGGAAGTCCGGCACTTGGGCTGACCGATTACCTGTTATGGAGTTTGCATATAATAGAACTGTTCATCGCATGACTAGCATTACGCCATTTGAATGTGTTTATGGTTTTAATCCTTTGATACCACTTGATCTTGTTTCTTTGCCGAGAGATGCAGTTATTAGCGTTGACGGAGAAAACCGGGCAGCTGCGTTGCTCGAATTGCATGCTAAGGTGAGGAAAACTTTGGAGGATGCTTATGAAAATGTCACGCCCCGCCCGGTGGGCCCGCGACACGGGCACCGGACCCTGCTCGCAGAGTACCGGCGAACCCTTCATTTAGCTATCTTATTATTTCAAACAAAAAGATCATTTAATTGGACCTCTCACTGGGGTCACGCTTCATACACATACATACATACAAACATTCATGGAAACGTGTCACTGTATTTAGGCATAAGATTTACAAAACATAGATACACCTTGACACCTATTTATACATAGCCAATCACTGTCTACACCCCACTGGTATTGTCTATTGAGCCTCTATTAGAATAGACATTAAACATCCTAAGTCGAAACAGGGCCCCGACACGCCCCAAGATGTCTATACAAATGCATACCAAAATGTAGCAAGCCCGAAGGATGAGTCTTGCCAATATTTGCTGAACTGGTGGCCTACTGCGGTGGGGGAGCTCCGTCTGTCAATCTACTAGGACCTGCAGCACGATATGCAGCGTCCACAAGATAAAGGACGTCAGTACTGAAAATGTACTGAGTATGTAAGACATGAAACACAATATATGAGCAGTAATATAGACATCAGGATAGAAACATATAACTCGTAACATAGGAATTGCCTCTGAGGGCGGCTAACCATAACACGTAGTAATATTTATGTCTAATTACATGCTTCCATTTCGTCGTTGTTGTATGCCTATTTCCATCATTACAGCATTATACTATTACCTTTGCGAGTTTGCCATTTTCAAATACATTCACATTACCGGGTGCATTACATAATCGTTACCTTAACCCACTATCTGCGCTACTGTGGGCTTGTCATTTTCATATATATTTAATGTTACCGAAATCTTTTACATAACCGTTACCTCATACAATCACACACATGCCTCCATGGGCTCATAATCGTACCCGGCCATTTCTGGACTCGGTCATAACATACCCGGCCATTACTAGGCTCGGTCATAACATACCCGGCCATTACCAGGCTCGGTCATAACCTAACTGATCAGTGGTTGCACAATAGGTGCCGTACCCGGCCGACTATAGCGCGCTTCGGTGGAGTAAAATAAATTCATATATAGATATATATAATGCACGTTATGCATTGCGAATTTATTTACGGCTTGCGTTCTTGACTTGTTACATTTATTACCCCCTTCTTTCTTATGAAATTAAGAATACCTTTTTAAAAATATAATTATGGGACTCAAAGACTTCCGTCAACATTGTTACCACGAAGCAAGAATAATCATTCCATAGAGGGAAACACAACATAAGCAATACTAGCTTCTAAGAATAGAATGTTCTTTGGGGCTCATTCGAGGCATTGTATTCAATAGGAATCGTGCAAAAGAAAGAACGGTATAGTCTTACATACCTGGTATGTATCGCACCAGTTCTGAAGCTACGAAATTGCTACAGTTCTTTAATTACAGTTGAAGAATAGCTCAACGGTTACTCCCTACGTATGATAGCTATCATATCATAATCAAAATTCCCTAATTTCATGTGGTGATCCTTTACACCCCTTTTTCCCCTTGCTTTGTTAAATGTATTTACAGCACATGCAACCTATTTACAACCCACAATATTCATGACCCATTTGGTTTAACCCCACCTATTTCGATTCCATGACTTTTGTCATACTATCATAAGTTCTTACGGACATGCAACCACCTATCATGGATGTTTAAGGGGAAAACCACATGAAAGGGAGTAGTAGCTTATCTTGCATGTGAATTATTTGACCTTCTTCTTCTATTCCTCAATTTCTAGGCTTTTGACTTCAATGTGGGTTTGTAAGGAGGGGAAAATTCAGCTAGGGTTTCCCTTAGTTCTCCAATTCCTTACTTCCCTTCTTCAATTTAGTGTTTGCAAGAGAGGGATTTGGTTGTTTTGATGTGAGGGCTTTGAGAGAAGTCTTTTGGGGCCTTCTGCTATGTTCAGACTTAGAAAAATAAAGAAGGGACGGGTTTTGGATCCCTTTTATAGGCCTAGGTGTAAGTGGCACACGGACCTGAAAAATGTCAGAAATGCGATCGCATACCAGCCGCAGACAGGGTATGCGGTCCGCATTTTGGTCGCAAATCTCACCTTAAAAATCTGTCGCATTATGCGACGCAGAAGGGGTCAGAATGCGGTTCGCATTTCCAAAATACGATCGCATTCTGGTCGCATTTTGGACATTGGTTTGGTCCAGTGTTCTGCCTCATTCTGCGATGGGGGGTGTCAATTATGCGGTCCGCATTTCAGTTATGCGGTCCGCATTCTGGACGCATTTTTGACACAGCTTCAGCCTAGAACTCTATTCCATTCCGCGATGGAACATGTCAGTTCTGCGGTCTGCATTTGTGTTATGCGGTCCGCATTTTAACCGCATTTTGACACTTTTGTTCTTTTTCTTAACTTTAAACCATTTTTCCGGGTTCTTGGTTCCCTTTATGTAAACTACCCTTTGGCCCAATTTAATGTACGTATTTTACGGGTTGTAACAGAAAAGGTAGCAGTGAAGATGAATAAAGGAAGGAAAAAGCTGGACTTAAAGAAAGGTGACTTGGTTTTGGTGCACTTCCGAAAGGAAAGATTTCCGAACCATAGGAAAGGAAATTTAGCTCCGCGGGGAGATGGACCATTTCAAGTGTTGCAGAAGATCAAGAATAATGCTTATGTCCTAGTTCTGCCTGATGATTATGCTGTCTCTAAGACATTCAATGTCACTGACTTGACTCCTTGTGTTGCTTTAAAATATGAAGAAGGTTTGATTTCGAGGACGCAATCTTCCCAAGAAGGGGAGGATGATGCAGGTCAACCTGATCATGATACGTTTAAACCTTCAAGACCATTCACGAGAAGTCAAGCTAAAGAGCTTCATGTTGCACATTTGATGGTGAAGAAGATCCAAGCGTTTGGCGTGTGAAGTTTGCGTTTGGCATGTATTATTGTATAGTTATGGAAGACATTAATTCAACTTGTTTTGGAGTCCTACGTGACTATTTCTTAAACTTAGCCAAATTGTGACCTTTTTGTTAATTAGTTGTTTCCTAGTTGATTTAGGTTAACTAGTTATTCTTTTCCTAGTTGATTTAGGTAAAGGCTCATTCTATATAAGCCTAAACACTTCATTATTTTGATACCTTTTGACATTATTATCAATCAAAAAACGGCAGCACATTGCTCCCAAAAAGCGTGTGAATTAACTTGTCCCATTTTGGTGTGATTCAAAATTGAACTTGTTCCTTTGTTTGATCGAACAGTTTGCAAGACCATTGTTGTCTTGAGGGTTGTTCGTATAGTATAGGTACTCCGTGACTTCATCAAGAAGGTAAGTAGACTAGTTCCTACTTGTTGTCTTGATAGTTCATTGAGCGTCTTACTTCTATCTTTTGTTTTCTTGTTTTCTCTTTTTATATTGCATCAAACTATGCACTTCAACAATGGCTGCCATAACTGGAAGTCACTCAGTTGCCAAAAATGGGCTCAGACCACTGCTCGCTGCTACTGACTTGCAACACAAATGCTACATCTACAAAGAAAGCCTTCAGATTTCTAAACTTCTGGATAAAGCACCACAACTTCAAAGTAGTGGTAAGAGAGCATTGGAAAGCAGACTTCATTGGGGATCCTTTCATAATATTCAATCACAAGCTGAAGAAATTGAAAAAAGCATTATCAACATGGAGCAGAACAACATATGGAGACATCTTCCAAAAGATAGCAAGTCTAGAGGAAGTTGTTAAAGTACATGAAGCCCAATTTGAGCTCCACCCTACTGCTCAAAACAGAATAAGACTACAACAGGTGCAGGCTCAACTGATCAAGTACTTAACTTTAGAAGAAGAATTCTGGAAGCAGAAATCAGGCATGACTTGGTTTAAATATGGTGATAGAAATACAAAATTCTTTCATGCACAAGTGAATGGAAGAAGAAAGAGGTTACAACTTAGAAGAATTCAGAACAACATGGGCACATAGGTAGAAGACAATGTTGAAATTGCAGATGAAGCTGTTAATTTTTTCAAAGCACAGTTTCATGATGACACCACCCCTGCATCATTTGAAATACTGAAACACATTCCTACACTGGTAGACAATGCAGACAACTGTCTACTAATGAATCAACCAGCAAGGGAAGAAGTTAAAAATGCAGTCTTTGGTTTGAATGCAGCAAGTGTAGTGGGACCAGATGGCTTTACTTGGTGTTTCTACCAGACATGTTGGGATATAGTCGAGAATGATATAGTTGATATGGTAAAGATAGTCTTTAATGGCCATACTCCTCCCAAGTGTGTCACACACACAAACCTGGTGTTGCTGCCCAAGAAGAAGGAAGTACAAACTTTTTTTTTTAAAAATAAATTTCACTAGGCTGTCTGCCTAGTGTAGATTTTCATATATATAAACAAAAAATACAAAGATGGAGGGGGACATAAACCTGACCTCCATATAGGAAAATGTGTACATTTTGATCATCCACATTTGATGATTAAATGCACCTAAGTAACTAGGGCGGGTTAGACCTATAGTGATGTTATGACTTTCTATCTTATAGTATCGATAGCCAGTCATATTTACAAAAACGATGGGTAGTGAGTCTAGGTCAACTATACAAAAAAGTACATGTATTCCTACTTCTACTGAGTGCGTGTTCCTTCTAATACAAAAGATTCTGCCTTTAACAAAAAGTTGGATTATTCTAAGGAGCGTACTATATGACAACAAAAAGTATTCTTCAATTTTGCTTTGACTTTTGAAAGGAAAGCATAATTGAAGATAACTGTCAAGAGTAGGCCATATAGTAGCTGGATTGCATTGATATTCTTTGGTGCATGTGGGACTCTGGTGAGGTGTATTCATTGTCCATGAGTATGTGCCCTGTTGTCTGCTGCTGCTAATCATTCTCTGCTTCATGTGATTGCCCTGTTGACGTTGGCTCATCTTTAAGCTTTGAACTTGTGAATGGTGTTTATTCCAATTATTGTCCTTTTTTATGTCACTGATGCCCTTGATGTCATTGCTGCTGATGTTTCTGTTTCTTGAGTAAGT
>MCJB01038137.1:43259-65582 GCA_002018475.1 Nicotiana obtusifolia
TCTGCCATTTGTGGTTGTTGTGTAGATATCTGTTGTGCTTCTCCATTGTCCTGCTCTATCTTATCATCCTCATCCAATTCTCTTGTTGCATAAAGTTGATCCAGAATATACTCTATATACAATTTTATCGCACCTCCAGATTGAGCATGATAACATGCTAATACCAATGGATAGTATTCTAATATCGTATAGATAGTATTATCCTCAGATGTAAACTCAGGAAGAATCGGAAACTTCTGAAATTTTCTTGGCTTTACTGAAATTTCTCCTTTTGAGTTCATATGTTGTTGATTGACTCTGTTAACTATTGGTGTTGTTGGGGAGACCATTGTGTCGCTTTTTCTGCTATTGTTGCACTTGTATTCTATGCTGAAATTGATGCTACAACTAGTGCTGCACAAGGTTGCTCTGTTGAGAAAACTGGGATAGTCTCTGAGTATGCTGTCCTGTGTGTGTGATGATATTCTGCTGGTGTGTGTCCTTCTTCTCAAATGTGACATTCTGGTTTCTCTGAGTGTCCTGCTGCTGCTGCTGATAATAGCTCTGATGATGCTGCTAGAACAAAGAATGTTGCTATATGCTGCTGACTGAAGTATCGCACCTCTTCCTGGACTCACTCGAAAAGTATATGATTTCAATGTAGCAGTAGTCGACCAAATCAGAGCATGCTTCCTTCTTGGTTTCATCCTTGGTTCTATGCTTGTTCCTAACTTCTCCTCCCTTCCAGTGGAATAAGTACATTGTACTAATACCACCAGCTGGAAGTTCGTCAAAGAATAGGGCACAGATACAGTTTCGTTACCTGCAAAAAACAAAACTATGTTCGTGTCAAAAAGTGTCGCCATGCTCTCCTCCCCCAGGATTCGAGCATGATGACGCATTTCCTTGTGCTCTCCCATTTGTGTAGTGAATTATGTCCTCTATACTCCTGAAGTTCTCGATTGCCATACTCCACCGTTCTGCTTTGTATTTCATTGGTGCAACCTTGATTCAGACTATCAATCTTCCAAGCTAGAAACAGGAATTTTGATGTAGTCTTTGTGGCCTCAAGAAACTGACTCCGTGTGGTATTGGAAAAGTGCAGCACATACACTCCTAGCTGGTATTGATTTTTCCAGGAAACTGCCCAGATTATCACTATCTGTAACAGGTGACATTTTGTAGTATCAAGTTGGCCTAACCAAGAAACTGATTTAGCCTCAATAATTCAGTATCTCAGCTCTTGAAAAAATTGTCTTCGACAAAATCTGTCTGTAGTACTTCGATAAAAACTCAACCTCACAACAGTAAGGTTATGTGTCCTTGTGTTCCATGTATTTGAGCATGAAATGATCGAGTCTTTGATCCATTTTTGTATGTTGTCAAGAGATAAAGTATTCTGAAGCATCGCACATCTCAATCGAACAATACATGGTCTCAATCTAGTAGCAATCGACCAGATCACAGTGTGTTTCATCTTTGGTTTCCTCCTTGGTTCTATTCTTGTTCCTATCTTCTCCTCCCTCCCAGTGGAATGAGTACATTGTACTAATACCACCAGCTGGAAGTTCGTCGAAGAATAGGGCATAGATATAGTTTCATTCCCTGCAAAAAAGAAAATTATGTTAGTGTCCAAAAGCGTCGCCATTCTCTCCTCCCACAGGATTCGAGTATGATGACAAGTTAAGCATTTTCCTGTGTCCTTCCATTTGTGTGATGACTGTTGCAAGAGTTGGTTACTGCTATTGTGAAGGCAGCTTCTTCTGGCAACTTTGGCTTTCTTGGTGTGATATGCTTCAACTGATTCCTGCCAATTGCATTGTTTTGGTGCTCAGTTTGTGTATTCTTTGCTGAGTCCACTGGTCCTTCCCTGCTGTTGCTATCTTTTCCTTACTGAATAGGTTGATGCTTCCTATCATTTGCTCTGATTGTTCTGCTTTGTTTCCTCCACCTTATGTTTTGATGTTCTGTGCCATCTAGTGTCCTGCTGGTGTTGTTGTTTTGCTGTTGTTTATGTTGTTTTTGTTTCATTGAGGCAACCATGACTTGCTTAGTGTATAAGTATGTTGCTGGTGTCTGATTGATGCTCAAAAATGGTCCTTGTGTTGCTGTTGATCTTTGCATTTTCCTCTGCAGCTGCTGTTTGAGTGTCAGTTGAGTGGCTGCTGCTTTTGGGAGCAATGTGCTGCCGGTTTTTGATTGATAATAATGTCAAAAGGTATCAAAATAATAAAGTGTTTAGGCTTATATAGAATGAGCCTTTACCTAAATCAACTAAAAAAAGAATAACTAGTTAACCTAAATCAACTAGGAAACAACTAATTAACAAAATGGCCACAATTTGGCTAATTTAAAGAATAGTCACGCAGGACCTAACAAATAAGAATTAATATCTTCAATAACTACACGATAATACAACATAAACACAAATGTACATCTTCAACACAAGATTCGTCCATAGCAAGATTTATGGACGCTTGGATCTTCTCCAAGGCTAACCAACGCCTTTTATTGTATTGTTCATAGATGGCATTGATAACACTTGATCAAATTTATTTGCATCAGTTTCGATGTATGCTATTCCTGCAGACAACCTGGTCACATGATGCGGGAATGCCCTTACAGAGGGGGAAGTGGTATGGCCCAGCAGACCGGATTTGTGTCTGGTTCTTCCTTATCTATTCGACCTCCAGCACGGGGTCCCCAGCAGCCAACAGTTTGTAGCAGAGGTAACGGTACAGTACCGGGCCCGAACGGTGTTCAAAACAGAATATATGCTCTAGCAGGCCGACAGGACCTTGAGTCATCTCCGGATGTTGTTACAGGTATATTATCAGTGCTTTCTTATGATGTGTATACATTGATTACTCCCGGATCTACCTTAACTTATGTTACACCCCTTGTGGATGATAAGTTTGACATTGTACCTGAGTTAATAAGCAAACCCTTTGTGGTGTCTACTCCAATCGAAGATTCTGTGATTGCTAGAAGAGTAGATAGAGGTTGCACTGTGACGATATCTAGTCGTCAAACCTCGGCTGATTTAATTAAGTTAGAAATGATCGATTTCGATGTGTTAAGGGGGATGGATTATTTGGCATCATGCTATGCAAGTGTTGACTGTCATACAGAGATAGTCAGATTTCAATTTCCTAGTGAACCTATCCTTGAATGAGAGGGGAATGTTGTTACGCCGAAAGGTAGGTTTATTCCCTATCGTAAGGCAAGAAAGATGATCTCCAAAGGTTATATCTATTACCTTGTATGCGTTAGGAATGCGGAAGTGAAGTCACCTACTTTGCAATCAATTCCGGTGATGAGCGAATTTCCAGATGTCTTTCCAGATAAACTTCTAGGTCTTCCTCTTGAAAGGGAAATCGAGTTTGGCATCGATGTGTTGCCTAATACTCATCCAATCTCTGTTCCTCCATATAAAATGGCCCCGTATGAGGCATTGTATGGGGGGAAGTGTAGATCGCCAATTGGGTGGTTCAAAGTTGGCGAGACTGAGCTATATGGACCGGATTTGGTCCATCAAGCCATGGAGAAAGTGCAAGTAATACAGGGACGATGGAAAACTGAACAAAGCAGGCAAAGGTCCTATTCCGACGTCCGACGTCGTGATTTAGAATTTCAAATGGGTGACTGGGTGTTCTTGAAAGTCTCACCCATGAAGGGTGTCAGGTGTTTTGGGAAGAAGGGTAAATTGAGCCCGAGATACATCGGTCCTTACCAGGTCCTTCACCGAATTGGAAAAGCTGCCTACAAGTTGCAGCTGCCATCCGAAATGGATTTTTGTTCATCCGGTATTCCATGTGTCCATGCTGAGGAAATGTATCGGAGACCCTACTCGGGTCGTGCCCATCCAAGAGGTGACATGGGAAGCGGAAGAAGAGATGAAAACTAGATACCCGTACCTATTCCGGAAGGTAGATGATAGTGGGAATGACTAGGGGATGCAGAATGCATTGGAGGGAGAAACGTTTCCATGAGGTAAATCGGAAGCTCATAATTACCTTTCATTTAATGCTGGGATTGTGGCGTCCGAACGAAGCCTATAAAAGCTAAAACCCCTCCCCCAGTAATATTACCTTTCATAGATCCATACATTCGGGGACGAATGTTCCTAAGGGGGGGAGAGTGTTACAACCTGTAAAATACGTACATTTAATTATGCCAAAGGGTAGTTTATGTAAAAGGAACCAAGAACCCGGAAAATAGTTTAGAGTTAAGAAAAAGAACAAAAGTGTCAAAATGCGGTCAAAATGCGGACTGCATAACACACATGCGACCACAGAACTGACATGTTCCATCGCAGAATGGAACAGAGTTCTGGGCTGAAGCTGTGTCAAAAATGCGTCCAGAATGCGGACCGCAGAACTGAAATGCGGACAGCATAATTGACACCCCCATTGCAGAATGAGGTAGAACACTGGACTAAACCAATGTCCAAAATGCGACCAGAATGCGATCGCATTTTGGAAATGCGAACCGCATTCTGGCCCCTTCTACGTCGCATAATGCGACAGATTTTTAAGGTGAGATCTGCGACCAAAATGCGGACCGCATACCCTGTCTGCGGCGGGTGCGATCGCATTTCTGACATTTTCAGGTCCGTGTGCCACTTACACCTAGGCCTATAAAAGGGACCCAAAACCCGTCCCTTCTTCATTTTTCTAAGTCTGAACATAGCAGAAAGCCCCAAAAGACTTCTCTCAGAGCCCTCACATCAAAACAACCAAATCCCTCTCTTGCAAACACTAAATTGAAGAAGGGAAGTAAGGAATTGAAGAACTAAGGGAAACCCTAGCTGAATTTTCCCTTCCTTACAAACCCACATTGAAGTCAAAAGCCTAGAAATTGAGGAATAGAAGAAGAAGGTCAAATAATTCACATGCAAGATAAGCTACTACTCCCTTTCATGTGGTTTTCCCCTTAAACATCCATGATAGGTGGTTGCATGTCCGTAAGAACTTATGATAGTATGACAAAAAGACATGAAATCAAAATAAGTGGTGTTAAACCAAATGGGTCATGAATATTGTGGGTTGTAAATAGGTTGCATGTGCTATAAATACATTTGACAAAGCAAGGGGAAAAAGGGTGTAAAGGATCACCACATGAAATTAGGGAATTTTGGTTATGATATGATAGCTATCATGCGTAGTGAGTAACCGTTGAGCTGTTCATTAATTGTAGACTAAAGAATTGTGGCAATTGCATAGCCTGAGAACCGACGCAATAAGCACCAGGTATGTAAGACTATACCGTTCTTTCTTTTGCACGATTCCTATCGAATACAATACCACGAATGAGCCCCAAAAAGTATTCTAAACTTAGAAGCTAGTGTTGTTTGTATTATTCTCCCCTCTATGGAATGACTATTCTCGCGTCATGATAATAATGTTGGTGGAAGTCTTTGAGTCCTATAACTATTATGTTAAAAGGGGTATTCTTAACTACGTGAGAAAGAAGGGAAAATAAAGGTAACAAGTCAAGAACACAAGTCATAATTAAGCCCGCAATGTATTATGTGCATCTATATATGTATGATTGAATTTCTTGTGGCAGAGCCGGGTACGGCCGGGTAAGGCATGCTATAAGGTAGTGCTGATGAGCCCTTGGAGGCGTATGTGATTTGGGTGGTGACGTGTATGTAAAAAGGTAATCCATAGATGACACGAGCATTGCTACTAATGAAGAAATGATTAAATAAGTCCAGTATGCAATAGTTGCTTTCTATACCGAGCCGTTCTGTAAGTTGGTCGGGCAGGCACCTAGTGCGACTATATATATAGAAATATATGTTTTACAACACCGGGCCGAGCTAAAGTCGGACGGGCAGTTATACACCGAGCCGTTCTATATGTCGGCCGGGTAGGCACCCATTGTGCAATTATATAAACACCAGGCCGAACTAGATTCGGATGGGCAGTCACCACTGACCGGTTGGGAAGATAACGATAAGGCCCACAGAGGCAGGTATATTGATTACGATCCCGCAGGGGAGTATGAAATTGTTTAAAATAACGACTATGTGATGTATGTAGTAGCAATAACTTATGTGAAATTGGCAAGCCCACGGAGGCGTATGTATAAGACGTGGATAATGATAATATACATGAGTATGAATATGATAATGTTAGAAAGGTTACACGAAAATGCATAAGTCTCACCAATATGCTATGGTTAGCCGCCCTTAGAGGCATACAGATGGTACAGGTCATGTATTTCTTATCCTAATGCTTATACTATTGCTCTTACATTATGTTTTCTATCTTACATACTCAGTACACTATCCATACTGACTTCCATTCTATGTGGACGCTGCATGTCGTGCTGCAGGTCCTGATAGACTGACAGAGGGAGCTCATCCACCACAGTAGGCTATTCAGTATGCAGATACTAGCAAGACTCATCCTTCGGGCTTGCTACATTTTGGTATGCATTTGTATAGACATTTTGGGCATGTCGGGGCCCTGTTCCGACGTAGGTTGTATTTTGTATATTTCCATAGAGGCTCAATAGACAAATGTCAGTATGTGTATAGACCAGTGTTGGGCTATGTGTAGTTAAATTGCCTTTTTGGCAGACGTATGCACCATGTCGTATGGTTTTGTATTGTAGCCTAGTTGGCCACGTCATGTATAAATGTATGCCTATGATATAGTACGGTATCACGGAAGGTTATTGTTATTATTATTGCTATTGTTATATTATCTCTCGCAGTCCATGCGAGTACGATACACCTTATAAGTAATAAGGGAAGTCAGGTGAAGGGTTCGCCGGTACTCTGGGAGCAGGGTCCGGTGCCCGTTCGCGGGCCCGCCGGGCGGGGCGTGACACATGCCCAACTACTCCTTATAAGAAGGACTAAGTGGCCGTTGCAAATATAATCTGGTTTAAATGTCCGGAGTCAAATCCCACAGAGAACTAAGGTTTTGCTACAACTGTTTACAATCACTAAGAAGGCAAGTTTGAACAAATTTTGAAATTATAAAGATTGGGATTTTATCTATAACTAATGAACTAACTAAAATAGTAAATTATAACCTCGAGATACTAAGGTTTGAAGAAAATATTAAGGAGACGTCTAGTGTTACGATTTCCCCTATTATCGGAATCTCCCCCGCTACTTTTCCTATAAATTCGCCTAAGTATTCACTGCCGATCATGAGCTCTTTGGGTGTCATAGCTCTATCTCGAGAAACTACCACAAATTACAAGGCATATTCTCTCGAACTACGCTAGCTGGCACTAATTCACCACTCACTACAATCGCACCAAAGTTTCCTTATCTATAATCCCCCCATTAAACCCTCCGTATTGATCTCTCACATACGTTAAGAGTGTTGTCGTTCAACAACTACCTATATGTGTACCCTCTCTCAAGCAATATATACAATAAATTTTCATAATTAATTGAGAGCTCTTCAATCAACAACAACAAAACTATAGTTGAACAAGTAGAAAAAAATCGAAGGAAAATCTATATTGAACGTAGTGGAACATCATTCTCCAATTGATTCCATCAAACCCTAGATTAGAAAATTTAGCTACTCATAACCATACTAATGATCATGATAATAATTGAAAGCATTAAAATACAGATTAAGGAAGAACGAAGAGAAAACTCTTGCAATTCCTTGCTTCCAACTGTTCCCGTAGCCTTTTTTCCTCTCCAATCACGTCTCTCCGCTGAGAAATAGGTCTATAACCCTTTTTATACATGTTTGGGGGCATGTAGGGTCAAAACGATCAAGTTCATGCCAATTAGGACAAAATCCGTCCTCAGCCGTCTCGCTTGGCGCCTGGCACCAACTTGGACATCGAAACTTTCCCCATTCTGTGCTATTTCATTGGCGTTTTGGTTGGTGCCTGGCGCCAACATGGGTACCAAAATCGTACTCCCTCTAAACTCTTCTGTTTTTACTTCACGTTGCATGCATGCTTGCCAAATCACTTTAAATTGACTCCTACACATATAAATACCATTATTAAGCTCGAGTCACAAATATTCAACCAAAGTTAATAAGATTGAGGTATAATGCAAGGCAAATTACATGCAAAAGCATGGAATTTTTGACTATTATCACCCCCAAACACTTAAGCTCTTGCTCGTCCTCGAGCATCCTAAAACCTTGCTAACCAAACAATGTATGCAAGACATCATACACTGGAGGAACCTTTGGCAATTCAACACACTACACTTATGACCATGGTTGTTACCAACAATTAAGCCCTTGCATATGCATTAAATTCGCAACTTTCCCATGCCGTAATATTAGTGACCAATTGAAAACACTCAAACAACCTGCTCATAACCACACAACCTCAAAGATCGACTCATCGCCAATAAGCTCTCTCAACTCATGCACCCACCCAACAAGAGATGTTTACTAACGTCACCTATCTGTCATGGACTCATATGCCTCACCAAAGAATAAGAGGGTATTTCGTCCACACATTCAAATATGCATTCGAATATAATTTAAGGACATCACAGATATGAACAAAGAACCACTCACTCTCACAAAGATATTCATGTGCATTCCGTGGTTGTACCATAGTCTTGCCCTTAGTGTATATCTCCACCAATCTAAACTCTCAAATTCTAAGATCAATTAGGTCTTTACGGGTTGTAATGTAGGCTATGAGACGGGTAGGATATATTTTGGGTATAGTGACTAACCCTCCTAAGAACTTCAATGCACTACACTGAACTTTTCACTACACACTTTTCACGACCAATTCAAGCAATGCCACGAAACCGTATAGAGCTTGGCCCTTTCTCTTTAAGCACTACTTTGCATTCACTAGCCCGGATCACGATGGCAGGTGTAATTTTGATGTATTTCTATATTTCTCTTTTTTTTTCTTTGAATTTCTTTTTGTTTTCTTCAACACTCTTCATAAATTTAAGTCGCCCGGCTAATGATCTTCCAAAATATGCATGCACCTTTTGGCCTTTCTATCATTCCACTCAAAAGCAACCCCAACTCTCACCTAACTCTTCTAGCGACTTATGTGATTTTGGAGGTAAAGGTTCAAAAAGATTTAATTCAGAACAAAATGGGAATCAGCTTGTAAGGTAGGTGCCAAAGAAAAAGCTTATAGGCTCTAATGAACTATCTAAGGTCAATTTTACTTGTGGTGACATAATAGTTCAATAGAAAATCAAAGCTACACCTACATCATCGCTTAGACTCACAAATCTTACATATTTTGTTTCGACTAACACACAAGGCAAGTTCAAAACAAACACAGGATAGCACAAAATGTAATCGAAACCTCACATCACACAATGCACATGACCCCAGTCAGCACGGGTCCGTTCCAACTCTCAAGTTTGGGCAAGTAATCACAAATTCAAGAAGTATTGAGCAATAAAGTACTACATGAACAATGAGTCAGGTAACTGAGAGAAAGCATCATAGACAGGCTATTCAATCTTTCGTGGCATCAACTTTCATCAAAACATGTTAGGAATATAATTTACATGCTAAGGCCTAACAATATTAGCATCAAACTGGTCAAATGACACATAAGAGCACTCAAGTTTTATTCCCTTAATTTCCTAAAAAGAAAATAAAATAAAATAATAAATACTCGGTTCAAGTTACATCCATTGGAAAAGAACCGATGCCAAGGGGGTTTATTATCTACCTACGACTAACCAAAAACATATTTTTGAATTTTTTTATTAGACCTTAATCCCTCAAGAAAGTTGTCCAAGAGATCCATCGTCAGGAAAAGTCCAACTTTTTTTTTTTTGGCTAAATTAACACAACTAAAATATCATAGAAAGTTACACAAACAATCTCCTCACCCCGCACTTATAATCGTGCATTCTCCCCAATGCATAGCATAAAGAATAAGAGGGAGTAAGAAACTCCCTGGTAGGCCAAAGGCCGAAGCATCAGCAACGCATGGGATACTCAGACTTCTCCCAAGCTTGGTCTTTCGTGCGGGTACCTCACTCTTAGTTCCAACCATTTTGTTTGCTTTTGCTTCCTTCAAATGGATTTGTTTTCCATGCTCATACACCTACAAAATAAAAATGTAACAAAACGACACTACAAAAAAAAAAATACATCAAAAAAAATGTAAAAAAAATTTAAAAAAAATTAAAGAAAGCAGTAAAGTTGGGTTGCCTCCCAACAAGCGCCTGATTTAACGTCGTGGCACAACGTAAATCACTTTCTGCAACGATTTTGAACTTATGAATTTGATCCCAAATTTTGATTTTTCTCTATGACCATGCTCTTGGGATGGTGTAAAGCCTTGAAAAACAAAAATTAAATAATTCCTTATGCACTTTCTACCTTTAAGCTGAGGAGTAACCTTGCCTAGACGGCCTCGAATGTTTTAAAATATATGGCTCGTCTACCTCTTCCCTTGCCTCCTTTCTACTCTCGTAAGGATCCATTCTTATTTCACCGTCCGAACACAATGTAGAGAATTGTTTGGAATGAGGTCCAACACGCTCAAATACCTAATCTTCGAGATGTCAACATCCTCTGTACCAGTGAGATTGGAGTTAACTGTATATTTATCCTCAATGTCCTCAGTCGACTCTTGTATCACGCCTTTAACATCGGCATTCCCAAATTCTAGTTGGCTAGGTTGTTGTTGTTCTATTTTGACCTCCTCCATCAGCATGTCAACTGCTGACTCTAATTCACATTGTTTTTGGCTACTATCCACCACATTGACTTGTAGAGCATTCAAAGTTTCGACCACTTGGCTCACTTGAGCCTTCAAGTTGTGAATAGTTGCCTCTTTCCTTTGTATCTGTAATTGTGTCATATTATTTTGTTCCATAAGGCACATCAACATATCCTTGAACTTTTTTAGGTCAGTATCCCCAGGTTCTTTGTTCCTAGTAACTTCACAAGTAAAATTAGAACCATCATTATAAGGGGTGAGGGGAGGATAAGAAATATAAGCACAACTATAAAAGTGATCATATTGACAACCACACATATTACACACATTCCACACATGAGATTGAATTAGTGCACATAACTCGCTCTCGGGAATATATTGATAATTTTTGCACGAGTGGTTTCCTCGACAATAAGCGTAAGGAAGGTTAAAAATAGAATCACCAACTTCAAAAATCCCATAATTCGAAGATGCCATGTTTCTTAAAAACAAATCAACGAGTAAAACTAAAATTAAAAAAGTTGAAATACTATAAAAATAAAATAAAAGTTCAAACTTAAAACCTAGCAATATGTAAAGCTACAGCTACACCGTTTGCTCCCCGGCAAAGGCGCCAAAATTTGATCACTCACAACTATGCCTTATAAAAAGGACGAAGCGATGTTGCAAAATATAATCCTATTTAAGAGGCCAGAGATGAACCCACAGAGTACAAAGGTTTTGCTACAATTGTTTACTATCACTAAGAAGGCAAGTTTGAACAAATTATGAGATTATAAAGATTGAGATTTTATTTATAACTAATTAGCTAACTAATTAAATTAGTAAATTATAACCTAGAGATACTAAGGTTTGGAGAAAAGATTAAGGAGAGGTCTAGAGTTACGATTTTCCCTATTGTCAGAATCTCCACCGCTACGTTTCCTATAAATTTGCCTAAGTATTATCTACCGATCGTGAGCACTTAGGGTATCATTGCTCTCTCTCGAGAAACTAGCACGGTTCATTAGACATATTCTCTCAAACTACACTAGCTAGCACTAATTCATTGCTCACTACAATTGCACCAAGGTTTCGTTATCTGTAATCCTGCCTTTAAACCCTCAATATTGATCTCTCACATGCATTAGGAGTGATGTTGTTTAACAACTACCTAAATGTGTACTCATTCTCAAGCAAAATAGACACTAAAATGGTACAGTCAATTGAGAGCTCTTCAATCAACAACAACGAAAATATGGTCGAACAAGTAGAAAAATCAAAGGCAGATCTATATTGAACATAGTGGAAAATCATTCTCCAATAGGTTCCATCAAAACCTAGATTAGAAAATTTAGCTACTCATAACCATACTAACAATCATGATAATAATTGAAAGCATTAAACTACAAATTAAGGAAGAACGGAGAGAAACTCTTGTGATTCCTTGCTTCCAAGTGTTCCCGTAGCCTTTTTGCCTCTCCAATCATGTCTCTCCCCTAAGAAATAGGCTTAGAAACCCTTTTTACATGTTGGGGGCATGTAGGGTCGAAACTACCAAGTCCTAGCCGAATTAGGACAAAATCTGTCCTTAGCCGTCTCGCTTGGCGCCTGGCGCCAACCTGGACACCGAAATTTTCCCTCTTCTATGCTATTCTTCCATTGGCATTTTGGCTGGTTCTTTGCGCCAATCTGGGGACCAAAATCATACTCCCTCTAAATTCTTTTGTTTTTACTTCACTTTGCATGCAAGCTTGCCAAATCACTTCAAATTGACTCCTACACATATAAATACCATTATTAAGCTCGAGTCACAAATATTCACACCAAAGTTAACAATATTGGATTATAATGCAAGGCAAATTACATGCAAAAAAAATAGATTTGTAGCCTATAATCAATCTTTAACGGTGATATTATATTTTTCCTATTTCTCTCCCATATGTGTTTGAAATCTGACCTTTAGACTTGCTTAATATATTTATTGTTCATTTGGTATTAGAAATGTAGTCATAAAATGAAACTGTTCTTATGTCCTTATGTTATTCTGTCAAGGGAAAGTATAGTTCTGCGGTAGAGAGTATTATGGTAGTTAGTTGAAAGGGCTTCATTGGCACATAAACCCATTGGGAAAAACGAGTCGCTAGTGATTAGGGGTATTTGGGAGTGGAATTTAACACTAGGTTGGGTTGTTCTCCCCGGCACAAGCATTGCCCTGTGCCTTGAGACCCTTGAGAACTTTGACGTGTTGAGGGATTTAAAGGTGGCACTTACTGTAAGTAGAACTCTCCTTAACCCTTAATTCACTGACATTTGTTGTTCTTTAGGGGTTTAGAGTCTAATGACAATGAACGTTTTCAATGTAAATTATTTGACATGTAACCACCATATTAGTATAAGTTTCTCATAGTATTTGCGTACTGATATTTTGCAATATTTTTGCTTCAACCATTTGATTTATATGTTTCATATATGGTTGAACATGCAGAATAAATGTTACACCCCGTACAATTCGTTCACTTAAATAGGCTTAAGGGGGTAGTTACGTAAAAAGAACCAAGAACCCGAAAAATGGTCTAAAAATTTCAAAGGAAGAAAAAGTAGCAAAATGCGGTCAAAATGCGGACCGCAAAAGACAAATGCGACCGCAGAATTGACAGGTTCCATCGCAGAGTGGAACAGAACCCTGGGCTGGGGGATTGTCAAAAATGCGATCCAAAATGCGATCGCATTTGGTAAATACGATCGCAGATTGAACATCCCCCATCGCAGAGTGAGGCAGAACACTGGGCTGAATTGATGTCCGAAATGCGACCAGAATGCGATCGCATTTTGAAAATGCGAACCGCATTTCTGGCCCTTCTGCGTCGCATAGTGCGACAGATTTTCTAGGGCAGAATCTGCGACTAAAATGCGGACCGCATACCCTGTCTGCGATGGGTATGCGATCGCATTTTGGACATTTTCAGTTCCGTGGCTTTTACCCCTAGACCTATATAAGGGACCCCAAACCCGTCCCTTCCTCATTTTTCTGATTCCCAGCAAGAGTGAAAAGCCCCAAAGACTTCTCTCAAGCCATAGCATCAAAAGCCACCAAATTCCCTTCTTCCAAATCCTCGGTTGAAGGTTGACGGAAGTAAACAAAGGAATTGAAGAACATAGAGGGTCAATAGCTGAATCCCTGCTCCTTCTACAAACCCATTTGTGGACAAAGACCTAGAAATTGAAGGAATCAAGGAAGGAGGCTGAATAATTCGCATGCAAGGTAAGTTACTACTCCCTTTCATGTGGTTTTCCCCCAAACGTTCAGGGTAGGTGGGTTATGTGCGTATGGGAACTTAAAATAGAAATAGGAGCTGCAGAGTCAAATAAATTAAGTTACACAACAATGAATCATGAACATTGTGGGTTGTAAATAGGTTGCATGTGTTGTACATACCCTTAATGAAGTTTAGGGGAAGAAGGAGTGTAGAGAATCACTACATGAATTTTGGGAATTCTGGTTGATAATGGCTATCAAGCGTAGTAAGTAACCGTTAAGCTATTCTTTAATTGTAGATTAAAGAATTGTGACGAATTGCGTAGCCAAGAGCCGACGCAATAAGCACCAGGTATGTAAGACTATACCGTTCGTTCTTTTGCACGATTCCTATTGAGTACAATGCTACAAATGAGCCCCAAAGGTTACTCTACTCTTAGAAGCTAGTATTGCGTGTGTTGTTCTCCCCTTCATGAAAAGATTATCTTTGCTTCGTAGTAATAATGTTGATGGAAGTCTTCGAGTCCTATAATTATGTCGATAAAGAAAAAGGTATTCGTAAGTACATGAGGAAGAAGGGGTAATAAGTATAACAAGTGAGGACACAAGTCATGAGTAAGATTGCTATGTGTTGCGTGTATATGTGTGTGTATGTATGATTGAATTTGTATGACCACGCCTAATGAAGAAATGATTAAATGAGTTTAGCATGCAATAGTTGTTTATACACCGAGCCGTTCTATAGGTCGGCCGGGCAGGCACCTAGTGTGCAACTATATATATATGTATATGTTTTATTACACCGGGCCGAGCTAAAGCCGGACGGGCAGTTATACACCGAGCCGTTTTATAAGTCGGTCTGGCAGGCACCTATTGTGCATTTATATTAACACCAGGCCAAACTAAGATTCGGATGGGCAGTCACCACTGATCAGTTGGGAAGTTAACGATAAAGCCCACAGAGGCATGTTTATTGATTATGATCCTGCATGAGTGTATATAATGTAATTGTTTAAAGTAATGACTATGTGATTTTACATGGTACGTTCATGTAATTGGCTACGGTATCATTAAATGAATATGAAAATGACAAGCCCATAGTGGCGCAGGAAGTGGTCAAAGGTAATAATTATGTAATGCATCCGGTAATGTGAAGGTACATGAAAATGGCAAACCCTGTAAAGGCGGAAATGTATCTCAATCTCTGTAATGATGGAAATAGGTCCTATAATGATAATGTTATGGTTGGCCGCCTTCAGAGGCGATTCAGTCGCTATGAGTTGTCTGTTTCTATCCTAATGCCTATATTATTGTTTTCACATTGTACTTCTGTCTTACATACTCAGTACATATTTCGTACTGATGTCCTTTACTTTGTGGACGCTGCATATCGTGATGCAGGTCCTAATAGATTAACAGACGGAGCTCCCCCACCACAATAGACTACCAGTTCAGCAGACATAGCAAGGTTCATCTTCCGGACTTGCTATACTTGGGTATGCATTTTGTATAGATGTATTGGGCATGTCGGGGCCCTGTTCCGACGTAGGTTGTATTTTGTATGTTTCCATAGAGGCTCAATAGACAAATTTTAGTATATGTATAAACAGGTGTTGGGCTATGTGGGGTTGATATGCCTTGTCGGTAAACGTATGTACCATGTTGTATGATTCTGTATTGCAGCCCAGTTGGCCACGTTGTGCATAAATGTATGCTTATAATATAGTATGGTATTACGAAAGGTCATCGTTATCACGGTTAACATTGTTATGTCATCACTTGCCACCCATGTGAGCATGATATACCTTATAAGTAATAAGGGAAGTCAGGTGAAGGGTTCGCCGGCACTCTGCAAGTAGGGTCCGGTGCCCGGTCGCGGCCCCCTAGGTTGGGTCGTGACAATAAAAATCTAACGACCATCTTTTTTTTAACATGTACATCCTTGTGGGCCTGCTGAGTTCCTAAGGAACTCAGGCCCAACCCCAGCACTACTTCATTTTTCTAGAAGTCTGAAGTCAACTGTAGCCGCATCTTTTACTGCTAGGTCTGCCTCTTTGAGGCCCAAATCCCAGAGTCCAATCATTTCCCTCCAAACTCATTATTATGGTTGTTACACCCCAAGTTATCGTACGTGAAAGTACGCTGTAAGTCAATTGATGTAAGCTCGGAAATGAGATTCTTTTTGAAAGTATATAATTTGATCTAATGAGATTACATCCCATATTTTCGTTCAGCATACAAACGACTAGGTTGAGGAAAAATGCACCAAAACGTGAGAAAGGAAATTTTGGACAAAAAAAAATGAGCTGCTTGCTTACTCAACGCGCCTGCTTCACTAACTTACTTTCCATGCTACTTGCCTGAGCTACTCGACACGTATAAATTATTTAGTAAGGATGAGAAACATGTTTCAAAATGGAAAAAAGGACCAACATGAATTACCTACTTGATTAAGTAGGTGACAAGCAGGTGCATCACCTACTTATTAGAGATTGTGGATCAAATTAAAAGGGAATGGAAAAGTATAGAGATGGGCAACTCCTGGGGTAGCCCAAGACCCATCTTCCCAAGCCCATTAGTGGGGCCATATAATCATAGATATATATATCTCAATTTCACTTAGAAAAAATTTCATAATCCTTCTCTCTCTATGGCAATGTGAAGGAGCTCCAAAATATCAGCCCAAGATCTCTCTCAAAGTTATCCTAGGGTTCAAAACCAAATCCATAGGTTGGTAAGGTGATATCTCTCGTGGAAGATCAAGATCACCTAATTATCTCTCTATTTTGTTGTTTGGGGTAAAGAGCATATTTGAGCTTGATGTAATTATTAGTTGGATGAGTATTCTTTCTGCCAAGGTAAGGACTAACTTCTGCTATATGTATTTAAGATCATCAATGTATTTCTAGTTGATTTGGTAAAAAAACTTGTGAAGTAAGTTGAAATTGATGTTGAAGTGTTGTAGTTGCTGGACTATTGTGGAGTTGAATTCTTGATGCTTTATGGCTGGAAATAAGTAGAAATAACTTAAGAATACTATTGCTATTATGGTTGATGTGTGTTACAACCCGTAAAATACGTACATTTAATTATGCCAAAGGGTAGTTTACGTAAAAGGAACCAAGAGCCCGGAAAGTGGTTTAAAGTTAAGAAAAAGAACAAAAGTGTCGGAAATCCAGGAATGCGGACCGCATAACACATATGCGATCGCAGAATTGACAAGTTCCATCACATAATGGAACAGAGAACCTGGGTTGAAACCAATGTCCAAAATGCGACCAGAAATGCGATCGCATTTTGGAAATGCGAACCGCATTCTGGCCCCTTCTCCGTTGCATAATGCGACAGAACTTTCAGGCGAGATCTGCGACCAAAATGCGAACCGCATACCTGTCTGCGACGGGTATGCGATCGCATTTCTGACCTTTTTCGGGTCCGTGTGTCACCTACACCTAGGTCTATAAAAGAGACCCAAGACCCGTCCCTTCTTCATTTTTCTAAGTCTAAAACATAGCAGAAAACCCCCAAAGACTTCTCTCAAGCTCACACGACAAGGCAACCAAATTTCTCTCTTACAAACACTAAATTGAAGAAGGTAGGCAAGGAATTGAAGAACTAAGGGAAACCCTAGCTGAAATTCCCTTTCTTACAAACCCACGTTGAAGTCAAGAGCCTAGAAATTGAGGAATAGAAGAAGAAGGTTGAATAATTCACATGCAAGGTAAGTTACTACTCCCTTTCATGTGGTCTTCCCCTAAATATCCATGATAGGTGGTTGCATGTCCGTAAGAACTTATGATAGTATGACAAAAAAGCCATGAAATCGAAATAGGTGGGGTCAAACCAAATGGATCATGAATATTGTGAGTTGTAAATAGGTTGCATGTGCTGTAAATGCATTCTTATGGGGTTTAGGGGATGAAGGGTGTAGAGGAGCACCATGTGAATTTAGGGGATTTCGGTTAATAATAGCTATCAAGCGTAGTAAGTAACCATTAAGCTATTCTTTAATTGTGGATTAAAGAATTGTGACAAATTGCGTAGTCGAGAGCCGACGCAATAAGCACCAGGTATGTAAGACTACACCGTTCTTTCCTTTCCACGATTCCTGTCGAATACAATGTCTCAAAGAGCCCCAAAAGAATACTCTATTCTTAGAAGCTAAGAGTGCTTGTATTGTTTCCCCTCTTATGGAGGTTTTTATATGTTGTTATCTATTCGACATTATGTCACCTTGAAAGTATAATCGATATAGGAGTTAAGTGTTATGTCACCATGAGAAAGGTATTCTTGATTGCACAAGGAAGAAGGGGTAATAAATATAACAAGTCAAGAACACAAGTCATAAGTAAGCTTGCAATGTATTACGTGTATATGTATATATATGTATGATTGAATTTCTTGTGACCGAGCCGGGTACGACCGGGTAAGGCATGCTATAAGGTAGTGCTGATGAGCCCTTAGGGGCGTATGTGATTTGTGTGGTGACCTGTATGTAAAAAGGTAATCCATAGATGATACGAGCATTGTTACTAACGAAGTAATGATTAAATACGTCCAGCATACAATAGTTGTTTTATACACCGGACCGTTCGGTAAGTCGGCCGGGCAGGCACCTAGTGTGCGACTATATATAGAAGTATATGTGTACTACACCGGGCCGAGCTAAAGTCGGACGGGCAGATATACACCGGGCCGAACTAAAGTCGGACGGGCAGTTATACACCGAGCCGTTCTATACGTCGGCCGGGTAGGCACCTATTGTGCAATTATATAAACACCAGGCCGAACTAGATTCAGATGGGCAGTCACCACTGATCAGTTGGGAAGATAACGATAAGGCCCACAGAGGCATATGTTATGATCACCGAGCCTAATAATGGCCGGGTAGTTGTGACCGAGCCTAATGACGGCCGGGTAGTTATGACCGAGTCCAGACATGGCCGGGTTTGATTAAGAGCCTACAGAGGCATGTGTATTTGATTACGATCCCACAGGGGAGTATGAAATTGTTTAAAGTAGCGACTAAGTGATTGTATGTGATTGCACGTGGTAAAGTTCATGTAATCGATTTCGGTAGTAGTAAATGTATATGAAATCGACAGGCCCACAGAGGCATATGTATAAGATGTGGAAAATGATAATGTACACGAGTATGAATATGATAATGTTAGAAAGGTTACACGAAAACGCATAAGTCTCACCAATATGCTATGGTTAGCGGCCCTTAGAGGCATACAGATGGTACAGGTTATGTATTTCTTATCCTAATGTTTATACTATTGCTCTGACATTACGTTTCCTGTCTTACATACTCAGTACATTATCCGTACCGACGTCCATTCTATGTGGATGTTGCATGTCGTGCTGCAGGTCCTGATACTGACAGAGGGAGCTCATCCACCACAGTAAGCTATTCAATACGCAGATACTAGCAAGACTCATCCTTCGGGTTTGCTACATTTTGGTATGCACATGTATAGACATTTTGGGCATGTCGGGGCCCTGTTCCGACGTAGGTTGTATTTTGTATATTTCCATAGAGGCTCAATAGACAAATGTCAGTATGTGTATAGACAAGTGTTGGGCTATGCGCAGTTGGATTGCCTTGTCGGCAAACGCATGTACCATTTGTATGTGTTACATCCCATACAATTTGTTCACTTAATTAGGCTTAAGGGGGTAGTTACGTAAAAAGAACCAAGAACCCGGAAAATGGTCAAAAAATTTCAAAGGAAACAAAGTAGCAAAATGCGGTCAAAATGCGGACCGCAAAAGACAAATGCGACCGCAGAATTGACAGGTTCCATCGCAGAGTGGAACAGAACCCTGGGCTGGGGGATTGTCAAAAATGCGACCCAAAAATGCGATCGCAGAATGAACATTCCCCATCGCAGAGTGAGGCAGAACACTGGGCTGAATTGATGTCCGAAATGCGACCAGAATGCGATCGCATTTTGGAAATGCGAACCGCATTTCTGGCCCTTCTGCGTCGCATAGTGCGACAGATTTTCTAGGGCAGAATCTGCGACCAAAATGCGGACCGCATACCCTGTATGCGATGGGTATGCGATCGCATTTTGGACATTCTCAGGTCCGTGGCTTTTACCCCTAGACATATATAAGGGACCCCAAACCCGTCCCTTCCTCATTTTTCTGATTCCCAGCAAGAGTGAAAGGCCCCCAAAGACTTCTCTCAAGTCATAGCATCAAAGCCACCAAATTCCCTTCTTCCAAATCCTCGGTTGAAGGTTAACGGGAGTAAACAAATGAATTGAAGAACATAGAGGGTCAATAGCTGAATCCCTGCTCCTTCTACAAACCCCATTGTGGACAAAGACCTAGAAATTGAAGGAAATCAAGGAAGGAGGCTGAATAATATTCGCATGCAAGGTAAGTTACTACTCCCTTTCATGTGGTTTTCCCCTAAACATTCATGGTAGGTGGGTTACGTGCGTACGGGAACTTAAAAATAGAAATGGGAGCTGCAGAGTCAAGTAAGTAAGGTCAAACGACAATGAATCATGAACATGGTGGGTTGTAAATAGGTTGCATGTGCTGTACATACCCTTAATGAAGTTTAGGGGAAGGAGTGTAGAAAATCACCGCATGAAATTTGGGGAATTTTGGTTAAATATAGCTATCAAGCGTAGTAAGTAACCATTGAGCTATTCTTTAATTGTAGATTAAAGAATTGTGACGAATTGCGTAGCCAAGAACCAACGCAATAAGCACCAGGTATGTATGACTATACCGTTCTTTCTTTTGCACGATTCCTATTGAGTACAATGCCACAATGAGCCCCAAAGATTATCCTACTCTTAGAAGCTAGCATTGTGGATGGTGTTCTCCCCTTCATGAAAAGATATCCTTGATTCATAGCAAAAATGTTGATGGAAGTCCTTGAGTCCTATAAATATGTGGTTAAAAAGATGTTCTTAATTATATGAGCAAGAAGGATAATAAATGTAACAAATCATGAACACAAGTCCTAAGTAAGCTGGCAATGTATTACGTGTGTTGTGTTGTGTGTATGATTGAATTCTTGTGACCGCGCCTAGCAAAAAGGCCGGGTATGTTGTGACCGCGCCTAGTAAAGGCCGGGTATGAGCCCACAGAGGCAGATGAAATGATAGGGAGCCCACAAAGGCATATGATAATGAGCCCACAGAGGCGTACAATGATGATGAGCCCATAGAGGCGTATGTGATTGTATGTGATTGTGTGTGATTGTATGTGATTTTATATGGTAAGTTCATGAAATTGGTTACGGTATCATCAAATGAATATGAAAATGGCAAGCCCGCAGTGGCGTAGGAAGTGGTCGAAGATAACGATTAGGTAATGCATCCGGTAATGTGAACGTATACGAAACTGGAAAACCTTGTAAGGGCAAAAATATATCTCAATCTCTGTAATGATGGAAATAGGCCCTATAATGATAATGTTATGGTTAGCTGCCCTTAGAGGCAATTTCGTCGCAATGAGCTGTCTGTTCTTATCATAATGCTTATACCACTGCTTTCATGTTGTATTCCTGTTTTACATACTCAGTACATTTTCCGTACTGACGTCCTTTACTTTGTGGACGATGCATATCATGCTGCAGGTCCTAATAGATTGACAGACGGAGCTCCCCCACCACAATAGGCTACCAGTCTAGCAGACATAGCAAGATTCATCTTCCAGACTTGCTATACTTGGGTATGCATTTTGTATAGGTGTTTTGGGCATGTCGGGGCCCTGTTCCGACGTAGGTTGTAGTTTTGTATGTTTCCATAGAGGCTCAATATACAAATGTAGTATATGTTTAAACAGGTGTTGGGCGATGTATGGTTGATATGCCTTGTCGGTAACGTATGTACCATGTTGTATGGTTTTGTATTGTAGCCCAGTTGGCCACGTTGTGCATAATGTATGCTTATGATATAGTATGGTATTACGAAAGGTTATCGTTATTACGGTTAATATTGTTACGTTATCACTTGCCACCCACGTGAGCATGATATACCTTATAAGTAATAAGGGAAGTCAGGTGAAGGGTTCGCCGGCACTCTGCAAGCAGGGTCCGGTGCCCGGTCGTGGCCCCCCCTTGGTCGGGTCGTGACAGAAGTGGTATCAGAGCAAGGTCGTGTCCTAGGAATTGTCTATGAGCCGTGTCTAGTAGGGTCTTGGTTATAGGTGTGTTGCGCGCCACATTTTATAACCAGGAGGCTACCTGACATTTAGGAATGTTACCTTCTTTCTGAATCTTGATCGTGCTTAGAACTAAGTCGTAAGTGTTCATCTCTAATGATTGCCTTGTTTTCCTACAGTGATGCCTTCGGCTGGAAAGCAAGTTAGTAGTGGACGGCTTGATATAAATGCCGGAGAGGGGACTAGTCAGCTGCCCCATATGATGGAAGGCCAAAGTGAGATTCCTTCCCAGACTTCATCTA